>BPLS01000548.1:155658-194503 GCA_019656275.1 Rhododendron kiyosumense
GGAGGAGTAAATATTGAGACGTGGTTGTCAAAATTTCGAGTGCGAAAATAATTTCCTGTACTCCTAGTCCTATGAGGGCTAGCAGAAACTGAAAAAGCAAAAGGGTAGGGACTTTGAATTTCCGTTTGACCGAAAAAAAAAAGAAGAAAAAAGGCAGGGACTTTGGGAGGGAGACGTACATGCAGGAGTGAACTGGAAAAGTCTGTATTTCGACTTTAGCCAGCATTGATGGGGAGAGCCCTTCTACAACCACACTTAAATACACACTCAAATACACACCCATATACACAAGTGTATAGGTTCCACACACATTAGAGTATGTAGTATGTGCGGAGCCCATACATTTATTCCCTCCGTCCCAATTTAATTATCGTTTTTGGAAATTCGTATCACTTTTCAATTGATTATATCTTGTAATATATAATGTTCTAGGTAATTTTGAAAATATTATATTATAGAACAAATTGAGATCTATCAAATAAGATTCATATTAGATATAAAATTTATTACCAATTTAAAGATATAACTAATTTTTTTATCCAGTTATAATAGAACTGAGACGAATAAATTGAGACAGATAAAGTATATAAATGGGTATATATTTGGGTGTATAAAATATGTGTGATTATAGAATTATTGATTGATTGGTCGACGATGCATCAGGTAGAAGTCACGTATGGGGATTGGCGCTGGCCGGGTCAGGGCCTGCCTGACCCCATGGACACGTAATGATCGATAGATGCAGCAATGATATGATGCGGTAATGGTAATGGGCATTGGTTTGTTGCAGATGGGGATCAGATCAGATGCTACTGCCTGCTGTACTGGCTCTAGCTGGAAACACCGTCCAATGTCTTCCCAGTCCCTAAGTTGACCCTTTTTTCCACCATTCCGTCAAACCTGCTGCTGCTACTGCATGGCTGCATGCCGTAATGCGTTTTCTCCATTTCTTCACTCTACCCTTTCCCCACAATCCGGTACAGAAGTTGCGGAACAGATTTTTACTCCTGCAATACTAAGAGGAGTGTTTTCGGTATTGAAAAATTTGTAAATTTTTATTTGTGATTGAAAAGTTTTTAAGGCTCCGTTCCAGAAACCTTCTTAAAAAATAAGTACTTATTTTGCCACTTCTCAAAGAAAAATAAGAAGTTTTGTTCCACAAAATCCAAATAAGAAGCTTATTTCACATTTTCAAACTCAAAAATAACATAAATAAGAAATAATTTTTCAATTTTTTTTGCACTGTATTAAAGATCTCAATGAGATCTATCAAACAAGATCTATATTGATAGGAAAATTATTTGCGTAAGCACATGATTTTTGAGCTTGAAATTGTCTTCTCAAAAAATAAGTAATTGTTCAATCTTTTCAGGAACAAACCTTCTTATTACATAAAAAATAACTTCTTATTTCGTTTCTGGAACGGGGCCTAAGTATTTTCGGTAATTAATAAGTTGTTGAGAAATATTTGTATCAAGTTGTTTCTGGTAGTGAATATTGATGAGTTTGTGGATAGAATTACTGTGGCAAAAAAAAAAATTTTGTTGACAATTTTTTTGTTATTAAAAACAAGATGGTAAAATACTGAAACTTTTTTGTTAGTGGAAACGAGATAGTAAAATGCGTTAAGAATTTTTTACTGTTTTTTGTTAGTGAAAACACCACCTAATTGGATTTGGGACATTTGTTTTGGGTTTTGAGAGAGGTTTATGAGAGTGATGGGCGGAGAGAGAAAGAGAGAGATGCTTACGAGAAAGATGGTACTCCTGAATGTCTAGCCCGAAGCGTAGAGCCTTCTAGTCGTTTGCAGAATAACTCAGTAAGACCGAGATTGTATCATAGGGAGCTCGAATATAGCTAATTCGGATTGTAGGCTTTATGTGAGGTTTGCGGAATTTAGACGGCCAACTGTCGGATTTGCTTTTAAAGTGGAAATACTCTAATGAAAAAACAAAAAATGAGGTTTAAACTTAGATAAAAATGCAGCAAGGTCGAGGGGATTAAACCACCCGTGACTTAGCCATTTTAACCATTTCTTTCTAACAATTCAAGGACAAAACATAGATAATTTTGTACCCGAAGCACTCAACGTTAAAAGTCAAGCATAATCATGGATTTAGTTAATTCGGAAATAGCTTAATCTCGCTTAGTAAACTTTTAGTTCAAACAAAACGAGTGTTAAAACACCAAGCATCGTGTGCGACAAGTAGGTTAAAACTCCGGCTTACACACGATCAAAAATGGTAACAACTTTTTGATTTGGCCGGAAGTAAGAGATTAAGTCTTTTCTTACTAAACTATGATTAAGTTATAGTTAAACCATTAAAATCACTAAGGCATGAGATAGAAATCACCGCATGACCAAGTCTATGAGACTACTCATGTACTCATGCTTAAAGAACAAGACATAGTAGGAAAATAAGCTATGAGATTTAACTGATAAAAACGTAAATAAACTTGATATTAAGGAAGATCCAAGCCGTAGCTATAACATTAATAAGTGAGAAATTCACGAACGACAAATACCTTAAGGTGTTCTCGAAGAAATATACTTGAAAAGCTTGAAGAACAACTATAAAAAAACCTAGAGCAAAAACTAGAAACTTAGGCCTAAAGCTAACTATATGGCCATCCATCTCATAAAAGACATACAAGCCTATTTATATGGATCTAAAGTTAAGTTACAAAGGATCAAAAAATCTCACAAAATATTCTAAAAACAATCCATTAATAAAAACTTTTTATAAATAGAAGGTTAAAAAAGGTTAGAAAAATATCCAATAAACTCTGGGTATTGATACCTTTGGATACTTGGTATCAATACCTAGAGCAAAAATCCCTTGTAAGCTCTCGGTATCGATACTCATGCGTCTGTTCAGAATATTGAAGCATCTTGGTATCGATACCTCACTTTTTGAACTCACGCGTCTGTTTAGAATATTGAAGCAGCTTGGTATCGATACCTCACTTTTTAATGGTATCGATACCTACATCTTTGGACAGGTTCTGTTTTGATCTTGCCCTCTATGGCCTTCGCATGTCCTGAACACCTTCTGATGCTTCACTTTTCGGTTCTTAAGACTCGGTGGCACAATGATGAGCAACTAATAATGCAGATATTTGGTGCGACTAGTCCCGTATTATGTTGATTTAACTTGCATTTATTTAGCTTTTATCGTGATATTGCACGTAAGGTAGGGTTTTGTGTATTTCAGGTAATTCGTATAAATAAGGCACGTTTGAACGCCAAGGAATGCTTTGGATGCAACCAAGTAATCAAGGCCACATGCCACCCCATTGTGGTGCTTAAGAGATGGTTTGAAGGTTACTCGGGTCGCCCAAGGGTCAAGGAAATTGAAGAAGAAGTGAGGATTTTACCAAAGCAATTCATCTTCCGACTAGCTGAGGGTAGAATCGTCATAACTTTTGGTGTACAAATTACTTTTGATCCAAACTACTTGGGTTAGAAAGTAGACTCGACGAGCTTTCTAACGGTCCAAAGAACACCTAAGTCCAAGTTCGGGAGTGTCTGGAGCAAGCCCGCAAAATTGCCTAAAAAAACTGTCAAGCTTGTACCGGTACGGGAAATTCCCAATACCGGTACATGGTGTCCAGAGATTAGTTTTTCCAGTATTTTTGAAGACCTTGTACCGGTACTGGGGGTTGCCCAGTTCCAGTTCATCCTGGAGAAATATCTACGTTTTTACCTCCTTTTTCAACTTCCTTTTATAGCATACTTGTCACTTTTCACATGTTTTTGGATATTTTTAGAGAGAGAAAGGTGTGTTAGTATAAATATCCATCTCCTTCCTTGAAGTTGTATGTAGTCTTTTATCACTTTATGTATTTTTCATTTTCTTATGAACTCCATTAAAGCTCTCAAGCTTTTGAGCTATTTTCTTCAAGAACACTTGTAAGTCTTTCTCGTTTGTTAATTTCTCGTTTATTAAAGTTGTTTGTACGGACTAGATCTTTACTAATATCAAGTTTATTTCCGTTTTTATCGGTTAATCATGTTTTCATTTCCTAGCATAAATTATAGTCTTTTCAATATGTGTGAGTAGTGTTGTGGGCTAAGTCTTGGGCTAATCTTTCCCGATGACTTAAGCGGTTATTTGGTTCTCAAACATTCGGGCTTAAAATCATGGTTTTCGAAATTTGATTAACCTAGCCATTTTGATCTAAGCCAGGGGTGTTAACTCCTTGATATGTTGTTTAGTTAAGCGGTCTTGGCAAGCGGCATTCCGAGGGCTCGTGGCCTCCTACGTGTTAGATACATTAGCAAAAATAGGTTGGTTTAGTCCCGATAAATCACATCTTTCAATAAGCGTAGTAAGTTAAATCTTCCGGGCTTAAGCACGCGGTCATTTGAGTTATAATCAAGAACCGGTAGCGGCCTTTGTCAAGCGATAGACGATCCCTAGACTTGCCTCTTTTAGTTTATAAAGTTTATTTCTAGTCTTTTCCATTATCATTTCCATTTAAAGCAAAACCAAGTTGGTCGTCTTAAACGCTGCAATCCACCATATAAACCTACAATCCAAACTAACTATATTTTGATTCTCTGTGGGTACGTTCCCGGACTTTCCGGTTACTATGCTATCGACAACCTAGCCCTACGCTTGAGGTGTTTCAACCTTATTGGAAGGCGAGATTCGGAAGCTAAACACACAAACCCACGTGGCCTCGGGCACTTGGACACCCAGAGCATTCCTTGGCGTTTAAATGCACCTTATTCACACGGTTTACCTGAGAACACTAAAAATACACCTTATGTGCAATATTGCATAAAAACGATAGCATATATGTACAAACACATCATACTAGAGGACTTAAGCACCAAGAATCTACATTATTGAGTGCTTATCAATAGAATTTATTGGAGACCATGCGCGGAGATTTTGGATACCCAAAACGATGTCTAGGGTCTACTTTGAATTACGTTGTCATATTGATAAGTAAATTAATTTTGCACCCCCAAATTACTACCAACTTTGCTACAGACATTGACTGGGTGGCTATTGCTTAACCTCCAAACCTCGCCTTCAAATATGATATTGGAAAACCCCAAGCGTAGGGCTAGATCGTCGGTAGCATAATAAACCGGCAAGACCGGGATCGTACCACAGGGAATTCGAAGATAGCTTAATTGGATTGTAGGTTTATATGGTGGAGCGCGGCGTTCAAGACGGCCAACTAGGTTTTGCTTTGAAATGGTGGGAAATGCTAAGGCAAACGACTAGAAAAGAGTCTAATTAACTTAAAAGAGACAAGCCTAGGGAACATCCATCCCTTGACTTAGGCCGTTACCGATTCTCAATATAACTCAAGCGAGAGTCACGACCGCGTGCTAACGCCCGGAAGATTTAGCTTTAACGATTTTGTTTATCAAAAGATGTGATTAAATGGAACTAAACCAACCTATTTTCGCTAATGTATTTAACGCGTAGGAGGCCACGAGCTCTCAATATGCCGCTTGCCAAGACCGCTTGACTAAACAACATACCAAGGAGTTAACACCCCTCGCTTAGACCAAAATGGCTAGATTAATCCAATTCTAAAAACCATGATTTTAAGCCCGAGGGTTTGAGAACCAAATAACAACCTAAGTATTCGGGAAAGATTACCCCGAGACTTGGCCCAAACAACTATTCACACATAGTTAAAAGACTAGAAAACATACTCAAGGAAGAAAACATGATTAACCGATAAAAACGGAAATAAACTTGATATTAGCAAGGATCTCAACCGTAGCTACAACATTAATAAACGAGAAAACAACAAACTAGGAATTAAACTTACAAGTATTGAAGCTTAAATCTAAGAACAACAATGGAAAGAAAAAGACTAGAAAGAGAACTAACCTAGAGCATAAAGTGGATATATGTAAAGTGAGAGAGAGATGAGTATTTATACAACTCAGCCTTTTCTCTCCTCAAAATATTCCTGAACTTGCCAAAAGTGGCAACTATTTCATAAATAGAAAGTTCAAAAAGCAGTAAAAATATCTGCTGAAGACCAATGTTATCGATACCTACAAAAAGGGTATCGATAACTTCATTCAAATTCTTCCCCGGAGAAAAGAGTTATCGATAACTCCAAACAAACGTTATCGATACCCTTGCTTCTGGACAACTTCTGGACCAAAATGGGACCAATGGTATCGATAACAATTGGAATGTTATCGATAACATCCTACAAAATTGCAGGTTTCAGGTTCAGGCTTCAGCTTCAGCAAACAGCTCCTAGCAACTATACAGCTTCTCAGCACTTATTTTCATTCTCTAAAGTTAAGTAAATACTACATTTTAAACATTTCTTTTACCTTTCCTTTCCTTTACATTAATTTATTTAATGAAAATAAGAAAGTACCCCACATTTGGAAACAATGGCATTACCAGAATTTCAAGATTCTATTTAAATCAAAATGTCAACCCCCCACTTTTAGTACAAAACAGAAATCTGCACATTTTTCACAGGAGAAAATGGCTCAAAACATGACCTTGCTCTTCAAATAAAACCTTGCAACTTTGAAGTTACTCTTAGAAAAATTCATGGATCAATTACTGCCATTTTTTATCTCGAAAATCGAAACTTTTTAGAAAGTCATTTTTCTATACTTAAACAGATTTTAAGGGGCAGACAGGGTCTTCGGGTACTTGAAAGCATTCGGAGCATTCCTTGGCATTCAAACGCGCCTTAATTATATGAATTACCTTAATTACACAAAAACCTACCTTACGTGCAATATTACTATAAAAGCTAAATAAATGTAAGATGAAACAACATAAAGTGGGACTAGTCGCACCAAAATCTGCAATAATGGGTGCTCATCAGCTATCGATTCTGCACCAATGGCTTTGCTAGGCTCACTCTGGGTCCCGCGCAAAGAATCCGAGCTGTTTAATAATTTTGAAAACAAAAACGAGTGGGGATGCGAAAATTAGCTCAATCTGATATATATAGGTATTTGATCCAATCTTCTCATTTTTCATTCAGATTATATGATTATTTTTATTTTTAAAATCATTGAACGACTCGAATTTCTGTGCGGGATCTAGAATGTGCCCCACAAAGCTATCGGTGCAAAATCGGTTAGCCACCCAATCGGTGGCCGTAGGTTTCTTGCCAAATTACTAAACACACTTCAAAAGGGGATTGTGCACAAATCTCTACCCATAAATAATTTGACATGTTTTTTTTAAAACAATAATCTATTAACCTATAGAGTGAAAAAAATAACTCGTGCAAATATGGTTAAGTATTTGATCAGTACAATTTTAGTTTAGAAATCTAAATTGTGAAGTCTCATCTAACAATATTTGAACTAATAGATGGTCAACTTTGTTCGTGAAAAATTAAAATATTATTATTTGAAAATTGAGCACCTCAATTGTCACGCCCCATTCCGAAATAGCACCTCATCAGCCTATCCCGATATGACGCGCGACAACAACCCAACTACAATTAGCTACTAGCAATGCCAAGAATAACTAAAAACTGAAATTCAACAACCACATTCTATTTACACCTCAAAATAATTGTCATTTACAAACTACAGCGGAAGTCTGACAAGTAATAAACTTTACATAACCAACTATTTCCCAAAACTAAACTATGCAAAAATCAACTACGGGCCGGGAGACAAAACTCCCGCAGGCCGCAACCACGCACTCCTCGAGCAAGTCACAAAAACGCAAAACGCGACCTGTAGTGGACACCGACCTATACCTGCAAAACTGGAACCCAAAACGAGTTCCAGGAATGTATATGAGACATGGATGCTATTCAATGAAAACATTAAATCTAGCATCACAAATAGATATGCGTTAAGTAAATTATCAGCACAAAATCATTAGCTCCGACACAAAGTCATTATCTCGACACGAAGTCATTAAATCCGACACAAAGTCATTATCTCGACGCGAAGTCATAATCTCGACATAAAGCCAATTAATCGACACGAAGTCAGGAGCACGACACAAAGTCCGGCCTTAGCCGTTACTGCCCATCGACACGAAGTCACAGTTTCATATCACAAATTCAATCCAATTGAAGAACATCTATGAATCGAACACTCACCTCGGTCTCCAACAAAAAGAAAAATCAACACAAGTTCACTCCCTACGGGGAGTCACAATGCTCGTTGTCGCCTCTGAACCTGGCATTTTAATCCACACATATGAGAACAAAACTCAAATGGTCATAGAAAAGAAATGGATAATCATATCAACTGCTTCTACTAGCTCCAACACCCCTCTTTAATTAACTCTCAACAGTTCCAGCAAGTGTGTCAACACTTTAGATCACATTACTAGCGAGTAAGATCAGTTTTAGGCATCTTTTCGCTGAAATTCAGCACATACAATCAATTTTCAGCATATACTATCATTTTCTTGCATTTAACCCATAATTCCTGCACGTATCAGTGATTTCCAGCAGTTACAAAGGCAATTTCAGCTTGCAAACAGCAGTTTCCAGCAACTACTCAACAGATTCAGCACCTCTTTATCATATTTCCTGCACCTATTCCTAGTTTCAGCAACATAATTTTAGTTCCAGCACTTATAGGCTATTATTCAGCACTAACAAGAAATTTTCCAGCAATTATCCATCCACATACTGCACCAAAGTGCAGTTTCAGTGCTTATAGATCATAATTTCAGCAACCAGTTACAGTTTAGCGCTCAAAAACAGATTCGGCAACTAAGAAATCATGTTCCAACAATTAGAACCCTATTCTCAACGGGTAGTAGTCAGGTACATCAATTAAAGAGGGTTTTGTTTTAGCACATAAAGAGTTATTTAAGAGCTTTTAGCCTTTAATTCCAACCATTCAAACACAGGTTTTTGAAACCTAACTCAAGAACATGTTTTCAACTGATTATTAACCAAAAGAATCTAAGAGTTACTTACCAAGATTAGGGTCTCAATCACCCTCTCCCTTTCTGCGGCAACTTTCTCTCCTTCTACCTCTCTCCCACGCTCTCTCTCTCTCTCTCCCTTTCTCTCTCTCGGCAGCTCTCTCCCTCCCTCTCTGTCTCTCACACCAGTTCTCTCTGTCTCTCACACCAGTTCTCTCTCTCTCTCACACCAGTTCTTTCTCTCTCTCTCTCTCTCTCTTCTAACGTAGAAGAGAAAACCCCACCTCTGGGTTTTTTTTTTTTTTTTAAACTTTATGTATATAACAGGTGTTATAAGGAGAGGCTATCTCACACATGCATTTTAAATAATTATACCCACTTCCCTCAAGTTCTAAAAAGAACATTTAAGCTCCTAAAATTAATAGGATGTTACATCAATCATCTTTGTGGTCCAACTTGATCGAGGCGCTTCAAGGAAAGTATCAGTACATTTTTTTTTACCCACTCCATCTCTATCGATATCCCATGGGTACCCGTAGATTATCGCTATCCCACCCCTTTCCCTTTTCTTTTTTCTTCCTACATGGGCTTCAAGTCTGTTGTTAGATAAAAATTTATTCGAAGAGTTTTATGGTTTCTATTTTCTCTTTAGAATGGAATGCAGTTTGTAGCAGGCCAAAATAACAGCTCATGCCCACGCCGAGCCAATGTTGAGCCTCCCGTGAACAGCTCGTGCATGTCCAAACCTTGTCGATGGTTCGGCTTGGCTTTGTCCCGACGTTCGGCGGAGCGTCTCCAGAAGTCAAAAGGAATCACCTGTCGAGCATGCCGACCCTTTGACGGTCGGACCCTACGTTCAGCCCGGAACGGGCATGGGACCATGCTACCACCTCATCCACATGCACTACAAGAAATTACACCATTCTCGACTAACAGTTTAGTCGGCAAAAGTCTCAAATTTAGTCAGCAAAAGTATTTCCTGACTAACAAATTTGGTTGGCACTTTGGTCGGTGAATTGAGGTCGGCAATAGTATTTCCCGACTAAAACACATTTAGTCGGCAATTTATTTAGTTGGTAAAAGTATTTAGTCGGTAAAATACTACATTGTCCCGACTAAAACACATTTAGTCGGCAATTTGTGATATTTTCCCGACTAAAACACATTTAGTCAGCAATTCGTCACATTTTCCCGAAATAGCTGTTCCCACGCTACAATGTTTCCAGACTAAATAGTTAGTCGGCAAATGTTATATTAAAACTATTAAATCAATTTCGAAAGTTGCTTTGAAATTTTTATTTTTTTTGTGATTTCCAGTAAATTAAATCAAGCAAACAATAATTTCATACATCTAGTCACCAACCTACTATAATTCTTGAAATTCAAGAATAATCCATTCATAACTTCCATAAATAAAGAGTGTTCAAATATTTAACAAATTGTATCCAAATTTGTAAAGTACAAAATAAATAAAAAATCATATCACATAAAGTATGAAATAAAAATCAAAGCATCTAAAAAGAAAGAGAGAACAAGACACGTAAGCATCAAGTTCTTTACAAATAGCTAGAAACAGAATGATTTAAAACTCCAATCTAGCATTAGAGTGTAGTGCTACAGACTACAGTGTTGCTCCCCATTGAAGTTGAAATTGAAGGTACTCCCCAATGAAACAGAATGATTTACGGGTTGTATCTTTCTTACCAAGATTATAGTTGATAACTTTTCGTTGGACAATTGATCGAAAGGAAAATCCTATTTTTCTAATGAGTTCATGCTCGATAAAGGATTTTCTAAATTTGATCAAGTCGCAAATTTTTGAGAATAAATAATTCAATAAGTGCAACAAAATCAACAGTCTCGATCGTCATGATTGTCTTGCAATCGTGTGGCTACGATAAGAATGAATACAACCTAAGGCTTAGTTGATTATCAAGTAAATCAAAAGTATAGCTTGCAAAGGTAATTGTTGAGACATTTTTTATAATGCTCGATCTGAATCGTTAGAATTTCACATCTTACCAATTGCAGTATTGTTACCAAAATCGAAGATCATTCGATATCAGCGACCACATGATCGAAAGCTATTTAATGCATTCGGAGTCGTTTAAATGTTATAATGCACTAAATGAGTCCCGCCTAAGATCTTTCTTGGCAATTGAATCATCTATCTTTGACATAATACGAATAAGATCATTTGCACCAAAAATGAAGTTAATCCCATATGGGTAGGTACTTGATCAAACAAGAATTGTGTGCTGATAAAGTGGCTACTTTAACTTGATCAAGTCAAAATTTTACAAAAAACTTATGATTAAAAAGGACAAAAAAATGAATGGTTTTGATCGGGAAAGTTGCATGGTGATCAATGTAGTTGGAACAAATATTTCCATTCTTGAAAGTTTTGAAAAGGGGAAAAAATTTGATATTCCATGACTAAAATTGTTTTTAGTTGGCAAAAATATATAAACGCCAACCAAACTAATTAGTCGGGAAATGAATTTTGTTTATTGATTTTTAAAATTTGTAAAAAGTTTATTTTTTCCAACTATAACTATTATTAGTCGGCAAAAATATATACATCCCGACCAAATTAATTAGTCGGGATATGTATTTCAATTATTGATTTTTTAAATTCGTGAAAAATGCATATTTTCCCGACAAAAACTGCTATTAGTTGGCAAAAATGTATAAATCCCGACCAAATTAATTAGTCGGGAAATGTATTTCATTTATTGATTTTTTAAATTCGTGAAAAATGCATATTTTCCCAGCAAAAACTGCTACTCCATTAGTCAGCAAAAATGTATAAATCCTGACCAAATTAATTAGTCCAGAAATGTATTTCATTTATTGATTTTTTAAATTTGTGAAAAATGCATATTTTCCCCACTAAATTTATTTTTAGTCGGAAAAAATCTACCACTAGCGACTAAAGAAAGTTAGTCGGGAAATATCAAAACATTTACCGACTATTTTTTATTTAGTCGGTAATTGGTAAAACATTGCCAACCAAATTTATTTTAGTCGGGAATTTTAGTCGGCAATCGTGTAATTTGTTGTAGTGATGGGAATAATAGCCATAGCCATGATGACAACCGTGACGTCATCGAGCGGTTACATGCCTGGATATGGATGGGGTAAGTGAAGATGCCAGCTCACCCCATAAACTGTTACAAAACCCTAATGTGATGCAAGGGTGACATCAGCCAACGCGTGACAAGCACACGTACAGTCTTGGAGGCCAAGCCAAGGGAAGCCCTATAAATACCCCTTTATGCCAACCCTAGGGAGGAACATTCTCTTATACTCTCAAATTAAACCCTAGTTCTTGGCTTTCATCTCTGAACAACTGTACTCATCCTTGCATCGGAGATTCTCCGGCGTGGTCTTTTAGTCGTGCCTCTTTGTGCAGGCTAGGTGGAAGCCAGGAGCCACTCACAATCGAACCACGGTCCATGCCGATCTACTCTACTCTGACCTATGCGTGGCTGAGCAGGAAGCGTTCTATTGGCTTCATTGCCATGTTGAATAGATAACAATAGCTACATGATTCGTACATATTTGCCTTCCAATTTATTTTTTTGTTTAATTTCCGAAGACTAAATCTATTAAGGTGATTTTCTTAAAATAAATAGTTAAATTTCAAGTTTTCCATCAAATTAAATATTTGCATTTAAAGTTGGTCTAGATAAGAGAAATCAAAAAGAAAAAAAAAATATTAATTGAAGTTGAAAATGTCAAACAAAGCATATTTGAACGGGTCTAACAAAATTTGACAAGAAGACAATATTCGAAATTTTACAACCTGAATACTAAAACTTCTTTGTCTAGCTTATGGTCACAAAACGTTTACTTCTTAAAGTCCTCTCATCAAGACAAATAAATGGATTCAAGAAAATAAAGTTAAACGAATCTGTGACAGAAATAAACAAAGAAAATGCGGATTCAAGAAAATAAAGTTGCCTAAGTACAAACTCAGCCCATAGAGTGCAAAGTCAACTAAAAGAGAGAAGCATAGAAAGGCAAGGCATCACTCATTTTGGACCACACTAGCCAACCATAGAGTGTACTACAGTACTACTACTTGGCCACCAGATAATTGATCTCAGTATCGTACTTATATGTCATATGTGTCGTCGTTTTTTTTAGAAAATCCGGGGTATCCAAGAATAGTGATTCCGTTTTGGCTCAAATACGTAGCTATCGGTACTGAGTCCTTGTTCCTCGGTTTAAGAGTTTTTGTTAGAATTTTTTTGAGTTTTGTTCTTATCCGAAAAAATTACGCATTCCTGTTTTTTGGGCTTTAATTTGGATATTTTAAAAAATATTAGGATAAAGGTTGTAATTTTTTTATTTTTCGATTTCACTCGTCGGGACGAAACAATAATTCACAAAATTTTGAAGCCAAATTAACAAACGTGAATTTTTTTTAATAAAGAAAAATTCAAAAAGCCCAATAAACTCTTAGAGGAACAAGGCCTGAATACTACTCCACTAGACTACATTTGATTTTATTTCTCCCTTTAAATGGACGTACATTTTATACTAAAGTTTGCAATGGGAAAAATAGCACTAATAGGCTAATAGCAATATTTCTGTAACAATACATGTATCTCGCCGTTGTCGAAACGTATCGTATCGGTAGAAAAATCGATATTCTAGCCAATTTGATACTCATAATTAAACTTGCTTGCAACTTGAAATAAACAAAATGAAAATAACTTGTCACCGTGGTATACAATTTCTTCTTTACCAAAACTAAAAGGGTTCATATCAGGCACTCGGCCATTCAAACATTCAAAAATTAATATGAAACCATTGGCTCAAAATTCAGCGGCTGTACTTATATCAAATTCAACAAATTTAAGCTCTTTTAGTATACAGATTTTAAGCATGTTAACTCACGTCTGGGCACTCCTGAACTTTACAATTTTGTATATCTTGTATTCACAAGGATGAACTTTTCAACTATCAACACTTTGAAGAACTAAATTTAGGATCCGGCTTAGCGTGTGCGGTTCAATCTGAACTGTTCATCTTGATAATCAATGGTTCAGATTTGCTGAAACTTTTACCAGTAAAAATATATTCTTACCGGTAAGAATATGAAAACATATCTGGATCATTAAAAATACCATCTTATAGTTGCTATCATTTGGACCGTACCTCTACTGAATTGCAAATAAGCCAGATTCCTAAATTTATACTAACAATGATTGAAAAATTCCACAAAGTTTTTATAATAGGTAGGTGCTAACTGTATAGGTTAACCAGAAGATCCAAAAACCTGTCACTATAACAGATTAAAAGCTGGATTTTATACAAACAAAAGGGGGTTAATTAATTAAGTTCCTATATTACCGAGGTTTCTCTGAAAATTTTAAAACCCGAATCATGAGAACATTTATATATATAATATCCTAAAGACACACTTCAGAGTCTCGCACAAATAATTGGACACGCTCTACTTTTCTAAAGTCTAAACCATACTTTTAAGTGATGAAATCTCCGCTTAATTTCCTGTCAGAGAATTGAGCAATGAGTTGATCAACTTTGGCTGATATTTTACCGAAATTCTTAAAAAAACATTTTAAAAAAAATTGAGTGGATTTGTGTGAGATTTCAAATTGGATCTCACATAACCGGTGTACATATTATGGTGTACCTATAATTTTATGAAGACCAAACATTTTAAATCTTAAGACCATTACAGTATTTGCTTAGTCGTCAACATCAAGACTCCAAAATTAGTCGAGGTGCGCACAAATTGATTCGAATATCTTCTTATCAAGAAAATGAAGAAAGAAAAAGGATTTTTTCTTTTTTGAAAAAAAAGAGGACTACTAAAAAATGTTCTAACAACAAAACAATGCTACTCCCGTATAAATTAACAGAAGGAAATTAAAGAAAAAATAAAAAAAAATACTCCTACTATAATTAAATAAAGAAAGCATGTTATTTTCGTCGAACTAATCATCGGAAACAGAACCCGTATCGGTAAGCATCATCTGACCTTGCTCTCTGCCCCTCTCTGTCGTTTCCCGATCGAGACAACTGTGCGCACTGTTCCCCATCCCAGAATTATTTTCCGGTGTGCTTTAGCCACACAGCCGCATGGTGACCCACGTCCTTCCAACACCACACATTAACGCGCATAAATTCATGTGTGATGGCGAAGGAACTTAAATGCACAACGTGACCAAAGACGGATCCAGGAATATAGCTTAGTGAGAGCACCTGTTAATCATAAT
Source organism: Rhododendron kiyosumense (assembly GCA_019656275.1). Taxonomy (NCBI): domain Eukaryota; kingdom Viridiplantae; phylum Streptophyta; class Magnoliopsida; order Ericales; family Ericaceae; genus Rhododendron; species Rhododendron kiyosumense. The sequence continues at coordinate 170,777 of BPLS01000548.1, forward strand.
AGGGAAAGTTTATTTATTTTTAGTCAATCACAGTTAAATCGTACAAAATTAAGATATGCATTACTAACTACAAAAGTTTATGACGCGTATTTTAAGTTAAATTAGATAAAAATAAGTACAAAATCTCAGAAAAATCTGAAAATATGTTTTAAATGAACATCGATAAATTTTAGAATAATTGAGCTAATTTTGTTAATGACTTTATTTTAAAATATTTCTTCCAGACGGTTAAAAATAAAAGAATCAAGAAAGGAACAGCTTCAAATTGACATATAGCTCGTAAAACAATAAATATAAATGCACAATATGATGAAATTCAGGCCTAAAATTAATTTTATGTGTATTTTTGAGATATACGTAAGTGTGTATGTTTATATATTTGCACACTTTCATAATTATGCTAATTTATACAAAATATATAAAAAACATATTTTAGTTTGAGTGGGGGCTCGTACTCCGCGTGCCCTCTTTTAGATCCATTTTTAGACGTGACTGTGTCCCTCGATGATACTAAACAATTTTTCCATCTCACCAAGTGATTATTCAATGTTTGTAGAGTACCGCCATGAACATAATTGTATGAGAGCCCTACAATATGTGGTGGATGTGGCTTGATGAAAATATGACTGGGATACGGTCTTAAATTATCACGTGACGGTAATTTCCGAGTGCTTAAACAATTTTTTTTTTCTATTTCACACCACAACCTCTCACAATTCCTCATTAAAAAAAAAAAGAGAGAAAAAGAATGACAAAAGGGAAAAGTGTTACTAGTGGTGAACAGGTCAACCCACCTTGTTCCTCTATTATGTCATGTCCAAAATTTGCTCACAAAGAATTCAACTCCACTAGGTGGTGCGGTGGATGAAGCAGAATATTTGAAGTACGACCACTGCTATCCCATCAGCTGATCCAATCTCACACCCTTCTTCTATCTGAGCATTTCACATCCAAACCACACACACACACACACACACACAGAAAAGGTCCAGACAGTCAAAACCTAGCCACATATATAAAGAAAAGGCTCTCAACAAAAAGGTTGTACTGTATGAATCATTATATTATGCATTTAGGTCTCCATTTTGGATTTTCTTGTAACAGAAGAAAAGATGCTGCAGGTTCCAATTCCAAGTCAAAATGGTTGACTCATACAAAATTCCAAATAAAAAGTGCTTGTAATCACCTTTTTTTTTTTTTTTTTTTAATTTATTACTCCGTACATGTGTGTAATGTTGAAGATACTGGAGTAAAATAATTAAGAGTGCTGAAATTTCAATATGCTTTTAGTATATACTCCCTCCGTCCCATTTTTATTATTCATTTTCGTTTTTTGTGCCGTTCTTTCAACGCTTATATATTTCAATATGAATCTCTAAAAATATGCAATATGGATCTTATTTGATAGTTCTCGATTAAATCTATAATACAAAGTTTTCAAAATTATAAAAACATTGTGAATTGGGAGATATAAACGTTGAAAAAACGGCATGAAAAACGAAAATGAACAATAAAAATGAGACGGATGGAGTAACCTTTTGTTATCATTCAAATATTTTCACATTTGTTCGTTTTGTGTCAAATTCTTTTGGATTATTGATTCGTCTTGATGAGAAGAATCAGAAAAGTAAATTTTTACTTAAAAATGTCTTCTTTTTTTTTTGGCTTAAAAATGATTATTTTTAAAAATATTTGGGTAAAATTAATTTTTTATTTTTCCAATTCCTCTCATTAAGACACATCAATAATCTACAGAAATTTGACATAAAAATTAAAAAATGCGAAAAAAATTTAAATAAGGACAAAATCAATTTATTCCACTTTAAGTTAGGTGGAATGGGCCCAAGTATTCGTCTTGATTAGGAAAATTTAAAAACGTACTCCTACTAAAGACAAATTATTCAATAAACAATTCTTTAGTCGTATCTTTATTATTTTTCCTGAATTATTTTTAGAATTTTGGTCCATATTGTCATCCTATTTTTTATTTCCTCTCATACAAAATATTACTTAATCCCAAATATTTTGACTAGAAGTTTAATCACAAAAAATCCTCACAATGTTAAAATTGAGTTAATGAAAGATGTGAATGTACCTTGAGATTAAACGAGTACTGAGCTGAATTTTCCAAAGCCATGATGTTGAGATGCAACACCGTTAACCCCAAATCTTCCAAGGCCACAATGGCGTTGAGCAACAGTCCTGCCCTCCTCGGACACTCCACCTTGAGGTTCACATGGTTTTGGATCACCGTCACATGAACCTCCACGCCCCCCGACTTCCTCACCGCCGTGAATTCGTAACTCCGCCGAACATTAATGCCCTCTGTAGTGCAATTCCCTAGTTCCCCTATTTCGGACTTCATGTTTCCGAATTGACAAGTTTGCGGCGAAGATGTAGCCAAAATGCCGGTAGTGGTGGAGGAGGAGGAGGTTGAAGTAGAGGTGGTCTCGCTACTGCCGCCGCGGCAGCCTGATTGATCAAGTAAGTCTGATTTCTTCAGTCTCTTCTGGGCTTGTAAGGATTGGTGTAGTTGTTCTAGTTCCTTCACATAGTCAATTGCCCCTCCAACTATGGACGCTTGGTCACCCTAAAAAACCATGTAATTTCCAAACTCAGAACACAAAATAAACGGAATTGAAATTGATTGTAAGAGCATCTCTAGCCTTTAAGTTTTTTTCTTTTCTCTCAAACACAAATTTAATTACAAATTATATCCTTACTAAAATGAGCAATACAAGGAATATATCTCTCGTATTCACTAAAAAACATTGCCGAAAACAACTCCGGGCACAATTAATCGTCTCCAGTGCCATTCCATGCATATGGACTTGGAGCCGTTCTTACAAGCATCAAGCGGTTCTAAACGTCGTTGTGTCTAGAAGTGTGTTTTAAACTTGTGCTCCTAGACTTATTGAGAAAATTTTAGATTATGAGGCTTAGGATTGCGTGATTCACATCAAATCAAACTTTTAGTTTCACTTTTTATGTCCAAGGAGTTGAAAATAGACAAATGCGTACCCTCTGAATGTAGGACGAAGGCATGAGTGACCGAAGCGCGGTGAGATGGTCGTTCATCAGGCGCCTCCGGTTCCGTTCAACGGCAATGTGGGTCATCCGCTGGCTCTCCACCTCCTCCTTATTCTTCACCGACGGTCTCGTTCTCTTCACTCTCTTCCTCTTCTGCCCCTTCCCCGCTGCCGCCTCCACCGGCCGTTCTTCCAACTCCACCGCCTTGGACCCATCATGTTGGTTGCCGTCTGAGTTGGCGGCTCCTTCAACATAGATAGCCGAGTGTGTGTTGTGAAGGTCCATCGTCTCGGATTTAACCGGTGAGATCTGGACCTCAACAGCGTCATGGGTAAGGCAGCTATCTTGTTGCCATTTAAACCTTCCGCCGCCGCTGCACTCCCTTAGCTCCGGTGAGTACTGGTGGTGGCTGTGGCTCCCTTCCCACGGCGGCTTCTTAAACTGCTGTAAACTCAGCAAGGCCTGAAAGCTGAGTTCACAGAAAGGGGAAAATGCTGGTGAATCCCCACTCTGTAACATCTCAAGAAACGGTATTCTCATTTCTTCAAAGCTGCTATCACTTGGGCTCCCAAATCCCAACTTCCTAACAGTATTATTACTGGTTTCTTGTTCCAAGCATTCCATATCCACATCCAAATGCTCCTCCTCAAGAAACTGCAAAACATAAATAAATAAATAAATAAATAAATAATGAATAAATGGGGGGGGGTGGTGGGATATGGTTGAGAGAGAGGAGGACAAGAATAGAGAATATGTTTAAAAAGGAAATGCAGATAGGAGAGTGGTATAAAGCATTTTCAGGAAACGAACGTACTTGCATTAAATGCCATGCTAAATATGTCTACTGATTCGATTCAGCTTAAACCACATGCAGAGAGAGTAAGTAAATGCAGGGGCATATTTTGGATTAATTTCAAGAAAAGGAAAAGTAGGTTGAGCTAGAGATTCATTAACATACACAGGGATTGATGGGTCCTTGAAGCCTCCCCTCCATTACTGCTAAAAAGGTTGAACAGGTGTTGCTGCAGAGTACTATACAGTATATTGATTGAGAGAGAGAGAGAGAGAGAGGGGCCTGGCTCTCACCCACAAATGCCTTTCAATAAATTCTTTTTTTCTATGCTCTCAGTCAAAAACATTCCACAGTGATACTAACAAAACTTGAGGGAACTTGAGATATGTAATATAATAAATGTGTGAGCCCAGAAAATAGTAAATGTGTGAGCCCAAGGAAGGAGAACGAGCCCCGATGCGATGTAGAAAAACAACGTTAAATGCTTAAGAAGTACTAATGGTATAAAACTCAGAGACCCAGCTGAAACGAAAGTAAATTAGAGCGAGGAAGAGAAGAGTGTCCAAGACGAATCAAACAGTTGTGCGAGTAGAATTTGGGGCTGGGGAGGGGATTAAACCGAGAAGAGGAGAGTGTGTGACAGTCCCGTTGTGGTAAGAAACGAAGGGTGGGGAAAGAAACAAGGTATCTGATGAGAGTAAAAGAATATGTGCGAACACGTGGTGTCCTCCATTGTGTTTTTGAACGGTTAGGATTTGGAGAGAAAAAAAGTGATGAGGTGAGAGGAGAAAGAGGGTTTCAATCCGAGCTGTCAAAAAATGTATTGGACGGCCTGAATGTGCCAAATAGATACCACATGAGATATACCCATCCGGCACCGAATAATTCCTCCAATGCGAGAGAGATATTTTGGGGGGCCTGAGAGAGTTGGTGAGACTGTAACAGAGCTACAGGATGTCATCCGAGGGTTCCAATGGTGAGTTTGTTTTCCACATAATCGATTTTTTTTTGAACAGTTCCACATAATCGATTAGCATTCGGTTTTTGGAGTCTAGCCGCAAAAAAGTAATTTTCTGTGATTGCTCTATTTTCGGCATGAATGATCTATTTTTTACTGGATTGGAGAGGAAATTAGCTGAGTTTCGTGTAAGTTGATCCGAACACCTTGACCGTAGGAGAGAGAGTGTGTTTGTCTGCCTCGTTAACAAGGCCCCAAAGCATTATTGGGGTGGTACGATTTGTCCATCAGCGGGGACAGACATTTGTGGGGACTCTCTAAACGTGCTGCGCCCCAAAGGAAAGGCTTTGGAAAGTCCTCCCAGGGATTGTTTTCACTCTTTTTGCTAAGCAAAAATCCGGATATGGAACCACCAGCTATAACAATTTTTGATAATAGAGATTCTTGGCCCGCGGAGAGTTTTGCAAGTGATCAATTACTCATACGTTTTTCCCACCACCTCATCGGTCGCAGCCGGACCACAGACTGAAATGATTGTAAGACATGACGGGCATCATTAGCATGCCTTGAACTTGTAACCTCCTGAACCCGAACTCCGTAAAAGATGAGTTGGAGTTGTTTACCATTAAGGTACCACGGTGATTGTGTAACTCATAAGCCTAACGATCGATCTCTAATTTTATATCATTCCCACCTTGACATTCTCATAGGTTATTGTTTTGGTGTCAAGGAAAGGAAATTATCAAGATGTTCGGTTGCACCAACTGCCCCCCTAATTCATTAGTTGTAGCCAATTTCAGACACGTACTCATTCTTTTTCATTTAATGCGATAAGGATTGAGCCGACCTGTTCTCAGCTAAATGCCAATGGTCATAAGGGTCACCCCTATCAAATACTATTGTTGTCTCTATGCACCAACAGTAATAATCTTAATTTGTAACTGTGGATGGATCATCCTTTATTCTCTGTTAGTATTTTACTTACTGTCATTTTGCTAAGAGGAAAAGAACAATATGAAGAGACACACTAACTCAGTGTTTTATTAAACAATTGCAGGTACCTTTTACAGCAGCAAATTCTGATTTCCAAATGGATTTCAGTTTTCATAATTTAGATAATATGCCAAGTTCTAATTCAATTCAATTGAGGGCGTATGCATGCCCTAAATTGGTGTAATCTGTTATTTCGAATTAATGCTAGCTTAATCCCTTTAACACCCCCAAAAAAGAACAATATGACAAGAGACCAATTGATGAGATAAAAGGGACATACAAAAAATTTATGCCCAACTAATCAACCCTACTCATTAAGCCCATTAATATGGGACTGAAACATGTGGTTTTAAATCTTGCATCAATGTGTGATGGTCAAATATGAATTTCTCGGGATGACCTTTCCATCCGGTGGAGAGAAACTCGAGGCTCTTGCCCACCATCGGGAAGCTAGTCCTTCCAGGCGGGAGGTTACCCATATTGGAACGGATTTTTGCCTGTAGAAAAGGAAGTGAAAAGAGACGGTGACAAAGAGAACAAAGAAGCCAAGGTGTGAAGCATAGAATAGCTCCAGCATCCATGATTACTGCTGCTTGTGTTCTGGTGGTTGTGTATTTTCCAGTTTTGGGTTGAGTTAAGGGTAATGAGAGATGGAAGCAAATTTATAAGCAATAGCACCGCAATTGTTTTTCTTTGTACAGCACCCCCCACAGACCAGAAGCAATGAACAGCATAATAATCTCCTTCTTGCTTTCATCGATGTATAAGCCAACAATTGTCTGTCGAGCCTAATAATTCTGAAAAACAAAGATCAGTTGTCTGGCCTTGTATATCAAGACACACACACACACAACAACCCCCCCACCCCACCCCACCCCCCAGCTGTATCATCAGCAGGGCTAGCTAGCCTTTCCAGCTTCCCAATATTGACCCTACTTCTCTGTAAAGCAGCTCTTCAGATTTACTCTACCATCTAAGTCAAGAAGATGTTGATCATTCATAAATGTTTTTTTTTTTTTAATCTAAAAGATTCTAAAGTAGCCTAACAAGACAACAATTGTTTTTGCAGGGCCACACCACTCTTTTTTTTTTCTTTTCACTTCTGGACACTTGGCCTCTGGATCTGGATTAAGAAACTTTCCCATAAAGCATAGTGTCTTATTCATTTTGGAAAGGAAAATAAGTACTTATTTTTTAAAAAGGCAATTTCAAGTTCAAAAATTATGTGTTTACGCAAACAATTTTTCTATCAATATAGATTTTATTTGATAGATTTTATTGAGATCTTTAATACGGTGCAAAAAAATTTGAAAATTTATTTTTCATTTACATTATTTTTAAATTTAAAAATATGAAATAAGTATTTATTTCTTAAGAAGGTGTTCTGGAACGAAACCTACTGGATAATTGACTTAGACACTCTCTCTTTCTCTCTCACACACACACACCCCTCCCCCTCTTTTACTTGGCTTCCCTTTTGGTTTTAAGATAAGCATTAAACATATGATATGACTTATGGAGGCACAAATATAACAGAGAGGACAAAAAAAAAAACAATTGGAAAGACCCCAAGAAGTTTCCGGGAATCTCATCTATGCGTTCAATGTGTCCCATCTATAGTTCCATTTTCCTCACAAATGGAGTATGAAATTGGGCACCTATACCCACATAGACAACTAGACAAGCATCCCATATTTCTCAACAAAACGGTCTTTTTTTTTTCTTTTTTCAGTACACCCAGATTGAAACAACAACAAAAATGTCCACCTTCTTTTACCTGGGACTTTGCAGATATAATAGAGAAGAACATATTCCAATATAACATGTGTGCAAAAATGGGACTTTGCAGGGATAATAGAGGAACATATTCCAATATAGCGCGAATGCGCGCTAACGCACATATACCATGTAGCACAACTACAGAATTTTGTCTTGTCCATCAGCATCAAGCAATAGCTCGTCAATAATACTAGCACCAATAGCTCCTCAAGATTTATGACTTGGAAGGGGCCGTTTGGGCTTCCAAAACAACAAAACCAAGGCTGCTAAACTTTCATCCATTTGAGTTATTTTTTTTCAACAATTTACCATGTTTTGGGCGCTAGTAGCCTAGTATCAAACAAAAGTGGACCCCAAGTACTCTCAAAATGCATTTACTGTTTAGCTCGTTGAGTTGTGGCCCATGCAACAAATTTTAGCCCTTTCCAAACAGGCCTCAAGATTCTAGCAGAACCTCAGGCACCTTATCCATACCTTGTAAAGGGTGGGGTTCGTACTCTAACTTGATCTATATCCTGTTGCTTGGCACCAATCATCAAGCCACGTCGACACAATATGGGCACCATTGCCTTCTCACAAAAGGGCAAAAAGGCAGAGGTTCAAAAGTAATTAATTAACTATCACCACCTTCAAATAGCCAAAAATGCCCATATTATGGAACTGGAGCACCCCAAAACGAAAGTAAGAAACTCTGAGTAAAATCAACGTCTAGAAAAGCTGTCCTTCCGTAGTCTCAAGAAACAGAGAAGGTGCTGCTACCTGAAGTGAAGCTGAACCCAACGCACTAAGTCACGGCTCTGAGAACATAGTGGTGTTGGGAGGGCTCGGAAACGAATGGCAGCCTTGACAGGTTCCCAACTCTCAGCTCTCATTTGGTTCATTACCTCTGAGAATAAGATAGAAACCTGCATAAAACAAAGCAGAAGATAGATTTTACCAATGCGAAATGCATAAGACCACACAAAACCACAATCCTCCTCTCAACCATCCAAGACAGAGGAAGTAGACACAACCATTCAGACTCTTGTTAATAGTAGAACCCAAGCATCACATTTGGTAAGGAGAGCCTCAAATTGACTTCGATGCACAAACCCTAAAAAAAGCCATCCAGAGGAAACAACATTGAACATGTAGCCCCATGAACCAGGAAACTCAATAATCCCTTTCCAATAAAAGCAACAATGCCACTTTCAGCTTCACTAAGTTAACATAGTAAACTGAGCAACCAAAAGGAAATAGAATGCAACAATAGTCATAGTAACAAGATTAAAAGCTCAAATCTCTTTCCACTGAAGAGTACTAACGCTCTATCTGTATAGTCACATGACTAATATTATACTCCCTCCTAATATAATCGATCACTTTGTCTAGCACCATGTCCGCATCTGCTTCGGGCTTTATTTTGACATGGCAAGCCAGCAGAATCTTTCCCACTGTAATGGCCCAAATATGCAGCTCGTGTACAGCGACCACTTCATCCATTTCACATAAACCTTTCTCTAGCTTTGTAGCGTCAATCTCACGAGGCGTGCTCTCCATCAATACCTCCAGTATGTTCCGAATCATTTTGATAGTTGTCCCCAACACAATGACAGAAAATATGAGGGTGCAAACCAGATCAATAATTTTCCAATTTGGTTTATACCATATCAAGGCACCCCCAATCATGACTCCAACGCTCTGAATGGAATCCCCCAGTACATGGAGATAAGCTCCTTGTATGTTGATGTTACGTTTTTCCTCTTCTTCTTTCTCACTGCTTGGTTTGTTTTTGTCATGGGAATTTTGCTTCAGCAGTGGTTCAACCAAACCTTCCTCATGAGCATGGCCATGCTCCTCGTCTCTTGGGTGCTCCTCATGACTAAAGGGATGAGTGGTAATGCGCACCCCATGCCTGTGACCGTGGCTGTTATGATCATGATCATCGTGGCTGTGGCTGTGACCGTGACTATGACTGTGACCGTGACCGTGACCCACATGACTGTGACCATGACCATGATCATGATCATGTCCCCCATGGCCGTGGTCATGACCCAACAAGACAGCCATGGCTATATTTACCAGAAGACCAAAAGCAGCAACAAGAAACATAAGGAAGCCATTGACTTCTCCCGTGTCGTTAATAAGCCTTAGAATGGCTTCATACACTAGAATCCCCGCGAGCAGCCATATGAGCTGGATGGAAACCAAAGCACCAAGAATCTCTATCCGAAAGAACCCATAAGTCTGACGAGGGGTTGCTTCCCAGCCTGCTGCCCACAAAGAAAACAATGAGATAGCAAATGCTGCAACGTCTGAGAGCAAATGTGCAGCGTCAGTCAAAATGGCAAGACTGTTGGCTTTGATGCCTCCAGCTACTTCAACGCCCATGAAGACAACACAGAGTGCAACTGCAATGAAAAGCTTCCTCATGGAAGCTGCCCGTTCTTTTGCATCCTTGGTGATGGTTACAGCATCTGAGAATCCACAAGGAGCTTCTCCACATAGTTTGCTCCCTCCAACGCTCTTCTCTCCACCAGAAACTTCACCACTTATCTCAATAATCTGCCCATGACGATGACTACTCTCTTCCATCTGAATACAGAAGAGTAACACTTCCATCAGCTTCGAGTTTAATCAGAGCACAAATTAGTACGACTGCAAACAAAGCTTCAATCATAGATCAAACATGTTTACTCATCAGTTAAACATGTTTACAATTTACATAAGAAAATTACCTGTCGAACGAGACAGTCCAAATAACACATTTTCGAAGATATTAACTCCTCTCCTTTAGATTTTCCAGTTTTATGCAGTCTAAATATCGATAATTTCAATTTGCCCATGAAACAAATTTCTAAAGTAAATACAAATCGTGTTTTCCTACTTCTTTTCAAGTATGTAGTTGGTGAAAATGACTTCCTAGTTCCTACTATTTCGATATGTTAAAACACGAAACCAATAGTGATACATAAAACCAAGTATTTATTTTCCTGCATGCATAATACATATAAATCAACTTGTCCCAAGCCTCCCAACAGTGTCATCTCCTGATTTCCATTAAAAATGTCATGTTGGTGCATCCATGTCGTGTTGTAGCCACATGTGTATCTGTATTCATGATTCTAAGGGGCCAAGCTATTAGTGCTAGAATAACTTGTCCTAAGAGGGGCGCGTTAGTAGGGCATATATTGCGTCTTGAGGGAGTCCATGAATATCAAATGCACATATCTCAACGATCACATGAGAAAAGTCCATCTACAACGAAAGGGACATGCCGCGCCAAAAAATGAAATTGGAGTTAGTTAAGCTATGCAACAAGAAATAAAGGTGAAGGACACGAGTTTCATTTACTTCATTTTTAAAGGATATTCTCGCAGCCAAAAAATGAAACATAGAAAAAAAGCAGCAAATGAGCTGACAATGAGACATCCTACGGTGCAGTTTCAATAACTATAGGATTCAACAAGCAAGGAACTACATTTCTATGTCTACAAACGAACATTAGCAATTGAATGCCCTACTTCAGCAATTTTCTAATGGCAATGCCAATATCTTCTTTAGACACAATTTAAAAACATCCCTTTTGGAAGCAGCAAGTACCATCTTGCTTTCAGTTGCAAACATGAGTAATATAAATGTTATGGAAAAGGGGATGGAACTGGGTGCGATACTGGATAAGAAACTGATCCAACAACAAACTAAGATAGAGTGCTCTCCATTGTATACCAAAACTCTAGCAATAACATAATTGACATTTCTGGTCATTGTACAACTGACAATGATACCAATGTAAATGGAGATGGGAAAATCACGGTCTGGAATTGATAGTGAGATCCATATCTCCCATCAACAATTCAATTTCTTCCTACTAGAAACAACATTGACCTCTGGAGTGGAAACTTAACAATGGAAATGGTAATACCCTTTTGACACGATAAACTTCCGTACAGCTGTTTCCATAGGATACTAGAATAGCACAAACGTTTGTTTAAACAGCATGTAGATCATCAGGAACAAGATGCAGCAAAGGTAGCACACACATCTTAAAAATGGGCTGTTGAACGCAAAAGAAACGAAAAGAGAAGATTAACACAGGAAGCTCATTCCATTGAACACATTATGAACTGTCAACACAATATGGAATAAAAAATCAGAATTAAAGGTAGAGCTAGAGAAGCATGGAGATGAATGCAAGCATTACAAGAAATTGCAGTTGATTTGTAGCATACTAGCATCTACGAATAGCTCCAGAGTTGTTGATACAATGAAGAAGATTAATGAAAAATCCAAAATTAATTAGCAGTTGTATGTTCTTGTGTTTGAAAAGAACAGCAGACACCAACAGTAGCAGAATCTAGACGTGACAAAAATTAGAACACTGCAACATGGACAGATCAATTACAAAAGCCAGAAATCCAGTCATTGCTGAAATAAATAAAGACATGAAAACAATTAAAATAAAGCAGTATGTTGCATTTAATGATTTTTACCCCTTTTGGTCTAGGTGAGAAATAGACCTGGTCTTCTTTTTTTTCTTTTTCTTTTTTTTTTTTTCACAAGACCTGGTCTTTTCTTTATTCGGGTACAAATCAGCAATTACAGATACGATAACAAACCGTTTATCAGTTCGAGGATTTCCTTATGTTATCGACCGATTTGGAGACCACAAACGTTTACAGTTGAACAAACTTACGGAGAATGGCGAACATGCATTCGAAAGGAAAACCTTAATGCGAAAAAACCCAGATACTATGTGAGCTGTTGTAAGGTTTATAATCAAATAGAGAGAGTGAAAAATCCGAGGACAGCTACCGATCAAAATCTCAATTATGGACTCGAATCCGACAAACAAGAAAGCATAAAGTGATTCAAGGTGCATAACAGTGGGACGGATAAGGGGATATCCTGTCGAGATTCAGAAAGCATATAAAGTACTAATTGGAAAGGCAAAAAAAAGTATCAATGATAGATGAAAGAGAGTGGTGGAGACTTGTCGTGAAGGAAGAAGAGGAGGCGAGTTTTACTACCTCCAACCACTTTTTAGGGCTTTGGATTGGGAGGCGGCGGCGGCGGGGAGATCGCAACCGCTTGAATAGAGTTTCTCAGCGGCGGTTCTGTTTGTATTTCATGGCAATGATGGATTTCTTTCTTGCCTTTCTGTCCTCGTTTGAGTAATGAGTTAATTCCGGAAAAAAGGGAGTTTATATAAGTGCAGGAATCAGCTACGACTCTCCATTCCCTCCTATTGGATGTTCTGTTTTAGGCCCATTGGATTCCAATTCAGTAATTTTTTTTTTTTGAAGGATCAATTCCAATTCAGTATTCGAACAATGATTTTTCATTTTTTTACTTAAAAAATTTCATTCTGAACAAGTTTAAAAACAAGAAAAATAATTTTCACGCTCCCATTTTTAGCCATTCACACCCCTTTTTTGTTTTATTCAAATGAATTTCTAATATTGCATTTCCTTGCATGTGTGAAGAAGTGTAATAAATAAATGGCAAGATAGTAAATTCAAGTGAATAAAGAAAAAAAGAGTGTGAATTGTAAGCAGGAGAGTGTGAAAATCAAATCCCTTAAAAAAAATAAATGGTTCCAATGATTAAGATAAGCCTAAAACGGAATAGATATTATCTTTAGTAAAAAGTGCTGGTCGGAGGACATTGGTACCGATACCATGTTTTTGAGGTATTGGTACCAATCAACCTGTCTTCCTGTGGGCTCTCCGATCGGCGCGCGTTGGGCCGAATGAGAGTCGCCACCTGAATTTTTGAGATGGATGATCCGAGAAACCGAGAATGCTTTTGAAAGGAAAAATGCCTTTTGGTCTTAGCGAAAAATCTTGAAATTTTAGGTTCGGGAGCCACGTTACGAACAGGGAATGTTTTTGTTAAACAAATGCACCACATTTGTCTGGTAAAACCGATCTCTACTAGACTCTTTCAAAAAGGGGGAAATTTAAAGTATCTTTTGGAAAATCAAACTCTTTAATAAACAGACCAGAGGGGGGAAGGGACACGGGAAATATATCACGTTGACGTGCACGTGGTGCTAACTGTACAATGATGATAAAAATGATGCAAAATGAGATGAGTTCTTTACAAAAACTGTCTGGATCTCAGTATTATCTGACGCAATCTTTCTTGATGCCGCGCATGATTTTTATAACGCTGTGCGGGGTATCACCTCGATTTCCAGGCCTTTACAAAAGTCTTGGAATGCCGCCCAGTGTCTCAGGTATCATGCACGGGGTTCTCGTCTGTTGTCAGACATTGCAGTCCCGTTAGATGATTTTAAAAGAGAAGTACCATTCTTACAAGCTATGAACTGAAACCAACTTTGAGATTCTTAGTCATTTCAGAATAGCCCGAAATACCTCATTTTTCTAAAATCGAACATGGCTTGTCGATATGGTTTGTTTTTGAAAAGGGTCTGAAGTCAGACGTACAGATGATAGATAGGCCTGGCCGAGGACAGTAGTGACCCATACAGTTTGAACAAGAAAATGATGAATTTGAAATACCGCACGTTTGAACATGTTACACCGTACGACGTACTAAAACGTCGTGCGGTGTAGCTTATTCAACATAGGGGCTTTCTTTAGTTATGAAAATGGTTTTCTGGTCAGAAAGGTTCCCTCAAGGGTATGGACGGAGCCTACCCCTAGGAAACTAATTTATACCTTTGTTCTTCGAGCTTGGATGGAAACGGACGGCTTCGGATGCGTACGTGGGAAGGCGGCTGAGGAGAGACGGTGGATATGGGTTGAAAGATGGATGTTTGGAGGTCGGGGGTCTCGAAGTGAGCAAGAGAACTCACTTCAATGGTGAGGAAAAAATGGAGGATTTTAAGGAAGAAAGGGACCTTAAGAATGTCTTTGGGGCTTTTTCTCAAGGCTTTGGAGTGAGGAATGGGTATGAAAGCATGATGAGAGAGAAAGAAAGTTGGGGACCCTTTTCTCTTGAGTGGAGGGGTTGTATTTATAGGCAAATGCCAAGGATTTTGAATTTCAAATGGTGGAGGTGTTTTCTGGGCGGGCCAGAAGTGCCTTTTCGGCTGAGCTAGCTTGTAACAGTGGCTCAAGTGGGCGTGGCCAACAGCTAGCTGAGCCAGTCAGAATTTTATTCAAAATGCTGTGCAGTTGACCTCATGACCTCGTGCGGCGTAATGAAATCTGTTATGCTGTGCGGTGTAGAGGTGTGCCGTATGGTACTAAGGGTCCAATTCTGGGCATTTTGGGTTTTGCTCTGGGCTTTTGAGTTTTGCTTTGGGCTTTTTGGTTTTGCTCTGAGCTTTTTGGTTTGCTTTGGGAGAGTCCCACATCCAAGCTCTCGGAGGTATTTGTTTCCTTTGTTTCATCATTGGGAAACTTAAAAATTATTCGGAGACCTAGATTGGGGTGTCTACACTTCCATTTCAGCACAAAGGTACCGATACCATATTTTGAGATATTGGTACCACTGTCTGCAAAACTGCAGAACATGGCAACTTCGCTTTTGAGCTCTTGTGGTGTCCCGACGGCCCTCCGATACTGCAATACTCGATCAACGGGACTTGACGGAGGTATGCCAAGTGGCCTTGGTCTCTTGGATACCCTCGAGGGCCATCCTCGATGCATTTGCCTCTCTTGATACATTTTGGCTCACTCCTTGCCAACTTGACCACCAAATGTCTTACAAGGCTTCTTCTAGTGCCGTTAGGTTCTGGTGACAATGAAACATGTGCCGTCGGGCAATTGGATACTTGGTTGCACCCCGATACATCCCTTGGCATTCAAAACCGTCTTATTAACACGTTTTACCTGAAACATTTACAAAAATATCTTATGTGCAATATCGCTATAAAAACTAAATAAACACAAGTTAAAACAACATAAAGCGAGACTAGTCGCATCAAATATCTACAATGTTGGGTGCTCATCATAGTCCTAACTATATTGGGCTTTGGAGCCCCCAAAAAACCCTAAAAAATGAACTCCAAACACGCAGATCTGTGCCTGCTGGTCCGGACCAAGTGTACGCTGGTCCAGACCAAAATAATAGATGGCTCCATAAACGTGTAACAAGCTCTGGTCCGGACCACCAAGATCTTGGTCCGGACCATGGAGGCTATGAACTCCAAAATCGAGCCGAAATTCAACAAATATCCACCTCGGCAAGATATCCAAACCCAAATACCAAGCGAAGCCAAAACCAAAGTCAAATCGAACTGTCACAAACCAAACTCTCTCCAAAAGCTCGAACCAAAAGAGAGTCAAAGAGAGGACAAATCAAATCTAAGGAAGCAACCAAGTCCTCAATGAACAAACCAAAATCGATCACCAAACTGCAGATGAACCTAAACTTAAAAACAAGCATCGAAACAATCCCAAACCAATTTCTGAAGCTTCGAGCAATCTTCAGAACCAAAAACAAAGTTGCAACAACTCCAAATTCCAAGTTTCGATAGCCAAATTCAAAACCAATCCAAAGAACCCAACCAAACCAAGAGCCAACCCTAAGACACAAAAGAATCAAACCGTCTTCAAGGTTGCCTCACACCCGCGCCCTAAGGCGCGTGCACCCTAAAGGGCGCTCAAACAAGTGCAAGGCAGATTAAGTCCAAACAATCTTTGAACTTAACCCCATAGACCATGGTTTTCAAATCTGCCGTACCAAATACCAATGTTCCAACTCGCCGTTGAAACCTAAGTTAGTCTTTAGATGATCTATCTCCACCAGCAGCAAATACCCAAACAAATTCCCAAAACCAAAATTCGAAGGATAGATCCAATAGCAGCGAGAATGAAAATAGAATAACAAACCAGATTGATACGTACCTTCAAGAGAATCAACATTTACCAAAGTAGACCCTCAAACAAAGTCAAGTGCTCCAATAAAGCGGTCGACTGCCATGCTGAACTTGACTCCAAGTTGCTTCTCCAAAGCACAATGCTCCCCAAAACGAACCCAGATTGCTTCCCCAAATCATCAAAGCGTTCGTGCACCAAAGCCGTAGTATCCAGAATAGATTCCCCAATATCCAAAGTGCCAGTGAATACGCCACCTAACACTGTAATCCCTTCAAGAAAATACAGATTATTGCGCCTAACGCTCTCCATCACAACCAGATTGCCAAATGAAACCTTTAGAGCTCCACTCTTCAGAGTGATCACCGGACCTGCGGACTGTAAGGCACCCAGAAAGATGAGATTATATTTCACGCTCGGTACATACCAAACGTTATCCAATGTCCAAATGAATCCATCATGCATAACCAAGCTGATTGTACCTATCCCTAAAGTCTTGCAAGCATGGCCATTACCCACAACAGGGGCGGACCCGCCATAGGGCACGTGTGGTCACGTGCCCTCACGGGCCCCACGCCTTTAAAAAAAAAATTCTTTTTTTGCAGTTTTGTATATATATTATTTATGTTGAATGCATGTAAGGATTTGGCTGTTAGTGCAGTGGTTAAATGCCCTCATGCTTAACAAAAAGGTGGCAAGTTCGAGACTTTGCCCGTGCTCTCCTGTAGGTTCTCTCTGTCTTTTTCCCCAAAAAACAAAGTAAAAATGTGTTTGTTTTTTCCCCTAAAAGGTAATAGAAAAATTTGCCTTTTCCCAAAAGGTAGAATAGAAAATAGTAGTGCGTACCTTGATTTTTATATTATTCATGGGTTCGAGTCTACCCTCTCATTGCATTTGTATACTTTTTATCCCCAAAACTATAATAGTAGAGTTAGTAATAGAAAAATAGATGATGAACATGTGATAATGCATATAGTCAAGGTGCGCAAATTTTCCCAAATAGCTAATTATTAAAATACATATATACTTTTAAAATTGTTAATTTATCATGAATGTTAAAATTATTTTGGAGTAAATGTACTTAACTGTAACTCTTAATAACGGTTACAAAAAAATTGTTGCCCCCGTTATGTCAAATTCCTGGATCCACCACTGACCCACAAGAATATCATCACCACTTAACTCCTTCCAGCTAGAGAACCAATCCCTATTGGGACACACATGACAGCCACAACTAGAATCCAAAATCCACTTCGACTCCCTCGAGTGGCTAATAGGCATGAGACTCACCAAAGCTTTCAAATCATCATCCTCTTCAGAAGTATAATTGGAATTGGAGTCCTTCTTACTCCTTAAGACAGGACAATCCCTTTTCCAATGACCTTTGTTGTGATAGTAAGAACACTCGTCTTTTGCAATACCCGTTGTATTCGCAAAAGAGGGAACTTTACTCGATTGGGGCCGAGTCTTATTCCTATAACCAAACCCTGACTGAATGTGTCTTGATGGGTCTGCTTATCTCTTAAACGATACTCATTATTAACTAGAGAATTCGACACATCCTCTAAACGAATTTCTTCCTTACCATATAACAAAGTAGTAACAAGGTGATCATACGAAGTAGGAAGAGAATTCAACAAAATCAAAGCCTTATCCTCATCGAGAATATTGGCATCCAAATTCCAAAGATTAGCAAGTATTTTATTAAAATCATATTGCTCATTCATAGAACTACCTACACGGAACTGGAACGGAAGAGCTTCTTTTTCAAGTAGAGGCGGTTCTCTATGCTATTGGTCATGAACTTATCCTTGAGCTTCTTCCAAAAATCCTTCGCCTTCGTCTCCCGCATAGCCAAATGGAACCACAAGCATGACGATTAAATTTATCCCAATCCTTATCGCTCATGTCCTCCGGTTTGTCCTCCAAAGCAAAATCCAACCCTTGATGAACCAAAACATCCAGAATTTCACACTGCCACATACCAAAGTTGTTTGTCCCATCAAATTTTTCAACTTCAAATTTAGCATTCGAAACCAAAGACCTTACCGCATAACCGGTGCCAGACCCAATTGGTACCAATTTCTTAGACAACTCCTCAGACATCTTCAACCCAATTTTCCTAAATCACAAAACCAAAAACCAAGAATCAAGTGGAACAAATCAAAGCCTAGGTTGAAAACCTGGCTCTGATACCAGTTTGTTGTGCGGAAGCCGAACAAACAGACGATGATTATGAATATTGAATCAAAGAAAAAAGATGTGTGAAGCAAACCAAACTAATCAAACCAAATGTGAGAGAAGGAGAGAGAAATCAAACAAAAGGAGATAGAGACACACAGATATACGTGGTTCGGTCTTACTTTGGGATGTAAGCCTAGTCCATGGGCAGTCGATCGATGGCTTCACTAATCAAATACGAATGCTCAAAGAGCTACAAAGAAGAAGTTTGCAGAACTGTCCTACCAAAAGCCAAAACAAGAAGGCAACTCTCTCAAACCCTAATCAAATGCCTAATATTTGCTCTCACACCAATAAAGAGGCATAACAAGTATATTTATACCTAAACACAAGTTGCCTAACAAGTCCTAACCATATTGGGCTTTGAAGCCCCCCAAAAACCCTAAAAAACGAACTCCAAACGTGCAGATCTGTGCCCGCTGGTCCGGACCAAGTGTACGCTGGTCCAGACCAAAATAACAGATTGCTCCATAAACGTGTAACAAGCGCAAGTCCGGACCACCAAGATCTTGATCCAGACCATGGAGGCTGTGAACTCCAAAATCGAGCTGAAATTCAACAAATAATGCTTCTAATGGGAATAATATTGCTTATTTCAACTGAAGCAAAATTTTAGATGCATCCTGACCCCCACTAGTCTTTATTTTTTATCTAAACCGTTTATCCTTTTCATATTACAAAGTTCATCATTCCTGCCATGAATGAAGTTAATCGGGTATCATTATACACTTGATCGAACAAAAAAACCCATTTTGTTAATAAAATTGTGTTTCAATAAAGAAGCTTTCTAAACCCGATCGAGACATTTTCTTACGAGAATGATATAATTCACAAGAAAAACAAAAATCAACGATCTGGATCGTCGTAATTGTGTCGTGGTCGAATGGCTACCGTATGTTCAAAGAGAGCACAAGACTTTGTTTGTTAACAATTACGTTGAACATATAGAATTAAAAAGTCATTACCAACTCAATTTTTATAGTGGTCGATATCATGAATCGTTAGAATTTCACGTCTCATTGAACCGTTAGGATTTCATGTCTCATTGATTCCATTGAACATATAGAATTAAAGGCTATTTTTTCTTTAGATCTATTCCAGCACTTTTCCTAGTCTGTTGGGAAATGAGAGGTCTATTCCGGTGCTTTTTATGGTAAATGGGGGGCATATTCTAGCGCCCAAGCAAGGGGGGCATATTCTAACACTTTTGCTTGGGCGCTAGGAAATCCACATTCTAGCAGCGGTTAGAAAAAGTCCTGCTGTAGACTTATTATTATAGCACTTTTTGCAAACGCTGATGTTGATCAAATTTCTTGTAGTTATAAATCTCCAAACCCTTCAAGAAACTAGACCGTCATGCTTGGCCCACGTCTAGGATTCACTTCAATGATTTGGATATTTTATTTTAGACTTAGCCGAGTACATCAACAATAAAAAGGTTTTCTTATTGTTGATGTTCTCACTAAATTTCTTTCTCTTTTATTTTTCAAAGAGAACATTATCACTAGATTATTATGTCAACATTCAAGTTGGAAGAAAAAGTAGAAAATTATTATTAGCATAAAGAGGGGGTTGTAAAGTTTTCACGTGAAGCAAATATGGTTACTCCAGCTCATCAAAGCATTCAAGTCACACCTGTATTTTGTTTGCGTGTTGTTGGGGGATCAGTAAATCTGTCCACACAGATTTTTCAAGCACAGATCATGCATAGATTGGGATGTAGGGTTCACTATGGGTCCGACACAAATAATCTGAGCTGTTCATTAAATTTAAAACATGTTTTCAAGGGCTTTTGCGAGAAATTAGCTCAATCCGCTACCTATAAGTGCTTATAAAAAAAAAATAAGATCCTAAAAATTGAACGAAAAGTTGGATGATTGGTTTGAGCACTTATAGGTAGCGGATTGAGCTGATTTCTAGCGAGAGCCTTCAAATCATGTTTTAAATTTAATGAACGGCTCGGATCGTTTGTGTAGAACTCGTAGTGGACCCCACATCCCAACCTGTGCAAGATATGTGCGTAAAAAATATGTGTCATCAGCACTATTGGTGTGGGATTCTTACACGGTACCTCACTAGGATGTTAAAATTCCGAAATGCTTGCAATTCATCCATTTAAATTAGCTCGTGGGTACTTCAATTGATCTCGTACGATCAATTTTGTCGTCCACAAGCGAGAACTTTTTCTTTTATCAGCAAAACAACATTTTATTAAGGATACTAGTCAAAGGTACAAAAAGTAAGGGAGGAAGGAAAGCGGAATCCAACCAAGATTGGACAATGCTCCTAACGGCCAAGTCCGAAACACTTAAGGACCACAAAAATGCTCAGATAATACAAATGAAGCACAAACCACCCAAAAGGCTTAAAAAGCCCAAATAATACAATAAAGCCTAGCCCAAAGAAAATCCAAAATCCTAACCCTAGAAGTCGTCGCCGCTCACCACTTTAGACAAATCCAACCACCACTCGCCGGAAACCACAAAACCAACCACCACGCCAACACCTGGCTACGCATAAAAAAGGCCCTATATAGGCAACATTGTTTACATGCTGGTTCATGTCCAGATCAGCTCTTCTAGGCTGCAAATTCCAAAGCATGCGAGTAGGTGAGGAAGCACTAAGCCACAACCTAGAGAAATAGAATGATCTTACCACCAATCCTTGCCGAGAATACTAAGCGGCATCTTCCAGTTTTGCTATCTTCTTCAGACTGCCATTTTTCTCTTCTGGGAATGCTAACCTAGGTTCATGTTTATGCCCATTTTTGGCACCGCGGATCGGGCTAGCCGTGATTGGCCATTTAATTAATTCTTTGATTAAATTGGCCCGAAAGGTAAGTAATTGATTGGGTAAATCTTGGGCTATGTGTATTTTCCATTTGGGCCCAAAAAATACGCAGCCCATATGAGGAGTACGGCCCATGATTTGTTGAAAAATTGTCCCATGGGTGGGCCCATGAAGAAAGGGGCAGATCTGGTCCATGAGGTGCGGCCCACATTTTTAGGGATTAAGTTGCAGCTGGGCGGTTATTTCCCTCCATAGTTCAAAGGCCAATTGACTAAGTCAATTGGCCATGTGTCAAATGCATGAAAAGAGGAAGATAGTGGGTAGTTATTGCCACATCACCCATGAATCCTTAACTGCCAGAAAAACAGCCCACTACCTTACATGCATGAAAAGTGGAACAGTCATGGGACACTTGGCAGCTTGTAGTGCAAAGCTGAATTCGGATTCAGACTTGAATCAGCTTTTGACCAAGTCAATTGGCCATGTGTCACGCTAGCATAAGAAGGGGAGATGGTGGGGAGTTATTGCCACATCACCCATGATCTACCAACTGCAAATAACTGCCCATGATTTAGCATGCACAAAAGGAGGGAGCATCATGGGACACATGGCAGCTTGTGGTGCAAAGCTGGGTTCGGATTCAGGCCTGAATCAGCTTGCTGTTTTGCCTATAAATACAAGTTCACAAGATGCAAAACGGGTCCAACACCAATCAAAGCTAACGCTTACAAACAAAGTCTTCCTAGCGAAGCACACTTTCCTACTTTCAGCAAAGTAGACTATCGAATACTTAGTATTCAACCCCATTCGAACTAACTTCTTCAAGTAGTTTGAATTTTACTTTTCTTGTACCACTTTATTATCCCGGAGTAATAAAGTTCACGTTTTTCACGTCTCATTTCCTATACGACTAGGAAATATTAAGTCCACAACCGTGTGGCAAACCACGAACCTTCTTACGATCTTTAACCTTTGGGTCGTACACAATCACTCTACGATAGAAGTCAAGATTCACGGGAATCTTCACAACAAGTTAGGCGCTACAAGTCTTGGCACGCCCGCGCACATCGCATTCACGCCTGCTGCCAAAAACGCGAGTTTTCAGTTCCATAACAAAATGAATGTCCACCAATAAGGACAAAACCATCTTATGCAAGTTGAAGACATTGGAGGACAAAAGCATTGATTAAAGATAATTTCTCTAGATTGCCATATATCAAGACTTGAGAGGACTATGCTAATAATTGAAAAACAAATCTTATAGCTGACAGCAGTATTTGGTAGATGGAATTTTAATCGATACTTCATACGTTAGGGTTTATTTGTTTACTTTAGCTTTAAAAGAGAATCCTCTGGAACCAGACAACAACAGATTTGCCACGGATGCTCACCTTTTCGTTAGGCGATTACCAGAACAGCACTATGGTGGGAGCCTATGCCGACTGCTCCATCAAGACCTGAAGCGATAAAGTAGTCCCTTACAAAATTCTAGCATCTAGCAAGGATATATAGAAATTTGAGACCTAGGAGGGACGAAACTGGGGTTGTGCGTTTCTCCATTTCTTCACTCAACGTCTCTATCCAGTGGGATTATCGGCTCAATATATGTTCTCTGTAAATCCTGCCTGGGCGGGATTCATAGCCGCCCAGATTCACACAGCACTTGAAAAGGGAATTGCACCATGTGCAATCACCTACTCCCTCCGTCCCAAATTGGATGTCAATTTTTGATATCTGTGCCAATTTCAATTCCTTATATCTTTCAATATGGATCTCAAAATATATTCAATATGGATCTTGTTTGATAGTTTTCGAATTGTTCTATTATACAAAGTTTTCAAACTCATGAAAAAACTTTATAGATTGAAAGATATAAGCGACGGAAAATGACACGAGTTTCAAAAATTGTCATCCATTTTGGGACGGAGGGAGTACTATTTTTTGGGCTCGTACCGGATCATTTTAATTTTGATGATCGAAATCGTTCAGTTTAGAGATCTCGTCAAATACATTAATCATTTCAAAACTCATATTGATCAAACTTCAATCACTATCTTCTACAAAGAGTGGATTATCCAATATGTAAGTTCATCTTTTCCCAAATAGATGTTTTCCATTTAGATATTGATTGTCATCGATTCAATTAATAAATGTTATCGATGAGCTCAATAAAATTTTACGATTTCGATTATCAAAGTGGATCTAAAACAGCTTTGAAAATAGCCGGGTGCAAGTCATTCTCAGTTGCTGAGAAGCCAAGCCAACTCCTTTTTAACCGCAGTAAGAGGTGTCCGGGGCCTCTCCTGTCCCGAGATGAGTATGGATCATATTTGAAATTATGCGGAAGCGTTTAATCTACTCCTAGAGGGGGG
>BPLS01000548.1:213416-243101 GCA_019656275.1 Rhododendron kiyosumense
CCTCCATTATTTTTATATTCATTGTCCATATTGAAAATTTTGTGGTTGCTGTCTTTTTTGTATGGAAAATTTTAAAATCAGCTCAATAGCCTGACAATAGTGAGTGTGTGAATGTGTATTAAAGAATGTATAAAGTACACAGAAACACATATTTTTCTTATCTTTTATTGCGTTTATTGTTAACTCAGTGGGCTAACAATAGCAAGACCGAATTGCAAAAAAGGGATGTATTTTTTTAGTGTGGATAACAAAAAATGGAGTGTGAATATCAATTCAAATTAATAAATATTATATCAGTTTTCTTGGTAGATTAGTAAGTTAAATTCCAGGCTCATATTAAAGATATGGAACTAAATCTAAGAAGAAACAACATCTATTTCCATGACTGCTAAGCATAAATAAAAGATTACAAAATAAATGTATGCACGGAATGTACATACAATCGAAAAAGTCCAAGGAAATTTTTTGGGAATTGATTTTGGCACTCTCCAAATTGATAACCACTCTCCCTAGGGGAATGCCAAAATCAATCGAGAGTGTGGTTATCAATTTGAGAAGTGCCAAAATCACTCTCAATTTTTTATACAGTCGTTTGTTGGGAACTTGGGAACCAAGAAATCTTACAATTTGCACCAAATTTGGCCCACTTTGAAGTTGGGGTGGGTGCACGTTTGGGCTTCGGCACAGGCCGGATTAGATTACATACGACTAGTAATGAGAAGTACTTTATGTGTGAAGCTCATTCAATTGATAGATGTGCTTAATCTGATATTTCTGAATACAACCTCGTTTTTCGTTCCGCTAAGATTCTTATTATTCTTAAGTACTTATTTTTCATTTTACGAGATAGATCATTCTTACATAATACATCATCTTTAATTCAAAAAAAAAAGAACTTATTTAAAAAATAAGTATTTATTTTAGTTGGTGAAACGGAGAATATATTTTTCTACTTTTCAAGTCCATCCAATTAATAACTCCGTTTTTTTCATTTACCTTAAGCCTCCGTTTGTATCGAAGTAAAATATTTTAAATGTAAAATGATTTCGCTGAAAAAGAATGTTTCCGTTTCTATTTTACGGTGTTTGGTTGATAATTGAAAATAATTCATGGCAACAAAACATTTGTATGGTGTTCAATATCAACTAAGTTAACCTTCAGGCACGATCTTGTTTTCAATTACCTACCAAACAATTTACTTGCAATTTAGGCATCCAAACGTTGGAAAATGGGTCAAACAAACAGGGCCTAAGGGTTAAAGATGCCAGAGGTCCATAAAATATCTATAATTTTTTTTGGTGTCACGTTAGTCCCAATGTAGAAAATTTGTCATTTTTACTGTCTTTAAGTATTTGATTTCTACCCTCTTTTTTGATATCCACACTTCTTGTTTTGACTTTTAGCAAAAAAAATACACACACTTTCTACACTAAAATCCAAAAAAATAAGTGTGGTTATCAAAAAATAGAGTGTAAAAATCAATTCTCTTAATTTTTATCTATGCATTCTAATTGCCACCGTACTGTCCAAATCATAGATTGTCATTAAGAACAAATGGCACATTACATAATTTAATACTCAACTAAAGGGTAATTACGGAAAATAAAGTGGAAGTCGTGTATCTTCGTGACTTGTAGTGATTTATAATTCAATGAATCAATAATAAACAATCCCTGATATTAAGCTAATTACAATTTTTAGTACTTTATAGTTGTACATGAGCGAAGCATTTAAATAGTCCATACCCTTTCTATTTCTACCCATCCCATGATTTTTTCTTTTTCCTTTTTTCCGGAAAAAGAGTACGAAATTTATTAACTGGCATGCTGAAAGGCCAAAGGCTTGAGAATCTTCGAGGGCTAGGTTGGACAGCCAACGGGGTATAAATAAGTAAATTAATTTCCCCGGCCTCCAAACTTTCCTTCCTATCTACGAACTGCAGGGAATGTTTTGCCACAACATTGGTACGTACCCTATTGCAATTATGCCTTACGTGGTGCCCGAGTAGTGTATCTGGACTGTCCATTTGGGTTTTAGACGGCTCGGTTTCGCATTTCTTTGTTTCAATCTGAACAGTCCAACACATTTTTGGACGGCCCGGATGCACAGCACGCACCCAAAAATTTCTCATGGATTGATTGCAAGGCAAGCCCAACCATGCCCGTGCCACCAGTCCCATACCGTTAGACTGCTAGTTAAGAGCACCGTCGGCATTAATCATGATAATCCCAATTGGAGGGGGCTGCCACCAATTGGGAATCTTTTGTTCTCTCTTTTTCCATTGCTAAAGGACACAAAGGAAATTTTTTGCAAAAATAGAGAAGGGAAGCACGATCCTTTTTTTTTTTTTTTGGGGTAATGTAGAGTATCACTGGCTAGGGCTGCCTAGTGAATTAAATGTACCACCGAAACCAACCAATCTGCCCAAATCGATCCGTCCGTGAACCAAATCGAGGAATGTGACGGATGAATACGGATGAAAAAAAGAACAATTCGCCGCGAGCGGATCGGATGTTGATTGAATCCGCTCAATCCGTCCAAAGTAAAAAATAAAAAAAAATGTGAGAAAGAGTTAAAGCCCTTCACAATAAAGTATTGGCCCCACCAAAATAATGCTGGTAAATTCGATAGTACTCTGCTTGTTATTGACATAGAAATTTCAACGTTATGTCAATCGAAAAATTAAACCTAAAACTTTCAGAGGGAGCAAACTCCTAAATCTCAAGCTAATATCATTTGGCCAACCCCTTTGGATTGGGGATGCACGATCTTACTGATCCGAACATATTCAATTCGAACCATCCGTGTTGAGATAAACGGCCGAATACCGTTCAGCACCCCGCTTGACAAGGTGCTTCGCAGCATCCTGGGTCCCCGGCCCGAAGGATGATATCCACAATCAATTTATAATCAACCAACTCGAGAAATGAACCTGATACCCCTTATCGTCAATTTCTAAGATTCAAGCTTCTACTTGACAAAAGTTGACAGATTCGATGCCCCCAAAAGCCAATCGAAACTGCTTAATTAATTCAGACGACTTTATATATAGCAGTGTTTATAAATCAACGTGGTTTTTTATTAGCTACAGCCTACAGGAATATATGCAACGACCTTTAGAATGAAATGAATGCCCCATGCAAAAGATCCTCTTGGCTTTTTCAGTCGGAGCTAGCCCTTCACGAAGAAGAGAATTATATTTTTATCGGGAAATGTTTTCAGCACCACAACTTCAACGGCCTTCTCGGCCGTTATCTCCACCTCAGAGGTGTTTATACATTCGGAGCCAGCCCATACCGAGTGTCGCTCCGACATTAATTGGGTTCTTTTTAAATGGGCGGTGGGTTTGGGCCATCAAGATTAGTCGAGATAAGCTGGTCCGGACACCTGAGTTATCAGTAGGGCTGTAAACAAACCAAGCAGCTTGCAAGTTCGGCTTGTTTAGTAAACGAGCCGAGCTCGAGCTTGAATTTTCAGTAAACGAGCTGAGCTCAAGCTGAATTTTTGGCTCATTTAGTAAATGAGCAGAGCTGGTTTGTTTGACAAAAGCTCAGCTCGTTAATGGTGGCTCGGCTCGATTAAAGAAGCTCGTTTAGTAAATGACTCCGCTCGGCTCAATAAGAGTTTGGCTTGTTAAGACTCGAGCCGAGCTCGAGCTTGACAAAGCTCAGCTCGGCTCGGCTCGTTTACAGCCTTAGTTATCAGGGAAAAAAACACCACGAGAATAGCATTTAACGAACGTAATTTGACAAGATTTCTTTAATATTCAGGTACAATATCTTGTAGACTTGTATTATTTTCCTTGTAGGTCATACAAGATCTTGTACCTGGAAACACAGGAAATTTAGCCACACAAGGGAAAAAGGTACAAGTCTGTCTTTTATGACCTATATTTTGAACATATAGCTCAATCTATAGTATTCTGGATGTTACATACTATTACTGGACCATACCACACTCATTATTTGGTCATTGATATGATTCATAGCTCAATCTATAGAATGAAAGAGCTTTGTATAAACGGCATTTTAGAATATGGGATAAGAAAAGAGATACAAGCTAATAGCGATCACTCTGTCACGCTAGATTAGTACTTTTCATATTTTTTGTGGTTATGAGTAACTTTGATCATCTTTCTTTTCAAAAGAGGTGAACTTTAATAAAAATAATTTTGAACACTAAATTGAATCATAAAGTCATTGGCGTGTGCTAAAACATTACTCGAAAAGAACTAATTATGAATTATATA
Source organism: Rhododendron kiyosumense (assembly GCA_019656275.1). Taxonomy (NCBI): domain Eukaryota; kingdom Viridiplantae; phylum Streptophyta; class Magnoliopsida; order Ericales; family Ericaceae; genus Rhododendron; species Rhododendron kiyosumense. Next base: position 217,666 of record BPLS01000548.1, read on the forward strand.
TTATCTTGGGCAGCATTAATTCATGCCTCTCGTAATTTGAAGACCAATTTTTATTTTCCCTTTTTCTCTCTAATATCTAATTTCACGTTTCTGCCTCTTGTCATTCTTATATTTTGGAGGTCTCCCTTATGTTTTCTGCTCTGAAAGCCTTTTGCTAACCTGAATAAATTTCCCTTGTATTTCCTAGAACAAGCAGACTTTTCAGAAATCCGACCCGACTACCTTTTTTTTAATATAGTGCAAGTGCTGTAAACCAGCTTACGCACACCTCGAACTCTCATTGTTCATAGACTTTCACATAACATTGCATGCCTACCCAAAAGTTGGAAAACCTTTCCTAATGTACACCAATATCCAAAATAAAAGCAGCCTTTTACTCCATGATCACTTACAAGTTTGGGGATCGAATTAAGGAGGGAAAAGGGGTTAATTAGGAATATTTATAACTACATTAATGTTTTGGTGATCATGTCTGAGCACCACATTTTAGGTACCATTTTATGTGTCGATCGCCACTATATTGGTAGAATATGCTTCATTTATCAAGTAGTGAAACACATTTTACTAATACAATAATGAAACCTCACACGATACGCAAATGTGGTACTCAGATATGGTCAACATAACATTGGTCTTACCTATACATCAACATGACAAACAGGAGGTGCAACAAAAGGGTCTTGATCCACAACCCCCTCCTTACTCAACCGAATCAAAACATCACATTTCACATAAATCCCGTAACGCCCTGTAGTTATACCAGCAGCCTTCCACCTGATTTTCCCCAGCAAAACCAATCTCAACCCAACCACTCCGTACTCCTCATCCATCTCCAACCCATACGCCACCTCCGGAGCCACCGGCACCGCCCCGCCACCATCACCGCCGCCGCCACAAACACCGCACCCGCCGCCCACAGCGCCACCCAGTACGGGTGCCATCTCCACCCTGGTATGCTTCTCGTGGAACAGGGGCGGCAAAGCCACCGGCTGCGTGATCATTTGATTATGGTACGACACGTAGGCCGAGAGGCGGTCGTAGAGGATCGAGACGCGGTGGTTTGGGTTTGTGGTGATGATGGTGAATTGCATGGCGGCGGATACGGACGGTGGCGGGGCGGAGGTGGTGGTGGTGAGGTTGAGGACGGTGATGGAGGCGACGGTGAAGTGGGGTTTATGTGGGCGGTAGACTAGGTAGAGTGTGAGGAGGGTGATGCCGGCTAGGAGGAGGAAGATGGCCAGGCAACAGCAGAGGGCGCGGCGGGGGTGTTTGGCGGCGTAGCGGTAATCGGTGGGATTGTGGTCGCAGTTCTTGATGTCGGGGATCATGTTGGTGTTATGTGAGTGTGACCGTGGTGGTGAGGTTCCTTCTGATTTGGGTTCTTCTGCCCCAGAGCAAGATTTTGAAGAGAGAGAGAGAGAGAGAGAGAGAGAGAGGGCGGGGGGTTGTCGTGGCTAGAGAATAAGAGAAAGGAGCCGAATAAGAGCAAAATGTAAGGGACAGATGTGACAAAAGAGGGAGGAAAGTGGAAGTCAGAATATGTGACGAAATTAATGTTATGAATTCCTTTATAAAATCAGAGAGAAAAAATGCCTTTAATGTTATTATTATTATTATTATTTTCAAAAAAATTTCATTAACATCCGGACCATTCAAAACACTTTAGAACGATTGCGATTGGCTCCGTAAACAATTTTTTCTCTTGTGTTAAACTTTAAAATTAGTAAACAGTAACCTATAAGCATTTTCAACCTATATCGATCTATTTCTTCAAAAGGCAACCTATAAGTAACCATGTTTCATTTTAATTCTTTGAACTAGAGATTAGAATTTGAGCAGCCAAATAGACTCCAACAATGTTTCATTTTAATTCTTCGAAATAGAGATTAGACTTTGAGCCGCCAAATTAATATAATGCAAAAGTAAACTTTTTTAATTAATTTTCTTTCAAAATGAGCCAGCAGTTGTTTTCTGCGTAACCACTAGTGACCTTGATGCAACGGATTTACTGTCTTAACGTGTTCATATAGTATTTGAGTCTCCAAAATATGAGAAATTTCATGGGTGGAGTATTTTAGTAACTTTTGTGCTCGTTTTTTTCAAATTTTTGTAGAAAAGTTCACTTAAAGCATCCGCACCAACCTCTCTATATTTTGGACCAAATTACACCTTAAAAAGTCACTTTATTACCTTAGCTACCCACTTTTAAAATATCTATTACATCAAACTCTCCACTCTCACTCTCTTTTTAATTAAATATTTTCCCTCTACTTAAAAGTACATGAAAATAATAAAAAAATAATGCTACCCTAGGGAGAGGTGTTAATGTTTTGAATAGATTTAAGTGTAAAAAACAATAAAATATTAGGTAACCATGAATAGTGCCTCTCTTCTTCAAGAGAGTGACTGAAGCAAGAATTAATTTGATCCAATCGATAGCTAGGCTGATGCCCTGAGTTTTGTCCATTTTCCCTTGCTAGTCTAACGGAACAAGGGGTGAGGCGAGCTTAATGCAGATGCTCTTAGAACTTCTAAATGCAGTGGAAAATGTTTGTTCAATTTATTTGATTGTGTTATTTATCTAAGATTATGATTTGATAATTGCCCTCTTCCCACAATTTTTCGGGTTCTCCACTCTCTACAGCACCATTAAAGTTTTAAAAAAGGAACATGCAGCGAGGTATACCATTTGTCTTTCTCTTGTGCTCAAGATCATGTGTCTAGTAGACTGGGTTGAATATGCTCCAAGTTTATGTGCCTAGCTTCATAGACAAACTTGGGATTTGCGAGCCTGTGGAAGTTGGGATATATTACTGTTACGACAACAATATCATAAGCTTGCCAGGTCGTAAAAGAGAAATCAGAGTTTGCCATATGAAAATTGTTGTTCTCCATTCATTGTAATTGAAAACTCTGCCTAAAGCTTTGTACCGGATGACAAAGAAGCTAGCGATCGAACATCAAAAATGACACTTGGTTTGTTTTCTTTCTCTCATTGTCTACGAGGCAGTGATCTTACACAACCCCACGCAGAACCACATCCTTGGAATCTGCCGAAAGCTGAAGAAAGGATTTCCAAAACAAAAGCTAGATTGAGAGTACCCTCTTTCACAAAGAGGTTGTATCCCAAATCAAGAAAATGCTTACTTCTTGTCCTAAAATGAAGCTCGCCCAAATATACCACTCCTCACTCTGCTTCAGACAATCCTAGAACTTTGAGTCAATTAAGGCAGTAGGACAATGGTAATGAAAGTCAAAATCTGCTAAGGATTGTGTAACAACTCACCTGCCAAATTAACTAGCCCTGTAAATGGATGGCGCTTAAGCCTATTCAGGACAGGAGAGCATTGCCGGCATAAGGGACGAGACGAGAGGTGTACACCAAAGGCGGACCGATCGACCCAACCCAAAATCCAACTACAAGCTTCTTGACCAAAAAAAACTAGGAGAATAAAATATAAAAATAAAAAAGGAAAAAGCCCACGACATAAACAAAGATTACATATGCTGATACAAACCATTTGGGTGCAGACTGCAGAGCACCTCCAACGAACTACAAACGTATAAAATTAAAATAAGTACAATAACTTTCCTAACTAAGTGCACTAAGCTTATTTTAATGGCTAACCCACAAGCCCATTTTCCTTCCGAAGAGAGGGCAATCTCACACAACTAGTGAAACATGACAAACACACTACCTACGTCCTAACTGAATGCTAGACAAACATCCAGTACAACCCTATAACCTATGTCAAAACTTCCACTCCAAATGTCAGCACATTACCACAATACACTCATTTTCTGTTAACAACTAATGTTAGTGTACAAAATATACATGCCATACCCAGGAAAGATTTTGGCCATGTCTCATGGAATGAAGCAGTCAAGAATCAACAAATTCACGGGGGTGACAGTCAGTGGATCAGGATTCAGGGTGTGGAGTGTTCATTTTGCACTTGACGAACAAACTGTCCTTTCACTCGTGGACGCTGTTCTGCAAGTCTTTTCCTGCTCTGGTACCGAACCTGCACACAGACATGCCCATTAACAAATAGAACATCTCACCGCAGAAGACGGTATTTAATTTGGTGCTTAAGGAAAAACAGAATCTACAGGATACAGCTTTTGTTCCGAAATGAAGTAGGATGAGGATGGGGGAAGTGTTAGTTGTTCCTAAGGATTTGCAACTTTGCACCTTGGACCTGATGAACGGGCTTCAGGCCCTCCAATCACCTAGCTCACCCTCAAAACTTGGATGAAGTTGTGATTGCAGTTCTAAGCTGGCCAACTTCATTGATAGGGAGCAATTGACACTAAATAAAAGTGTTGAGGTGTTGGACACGGCTCATCGGACACTCCTCAACATGGGTAGCTCAAACATGCCTCTAACAAGTTCTTTTTTTCCTTTTAATTTACGAATTTTCTTTCAAATATTGGACAAATTGAAATGTTCGGATATGCTCAAGAAATGCATATCCCATACACATGCAAGAAAGTTGAAACACATGAGTTTTGACACTTGTTTGAAGAAAATTTTGGAGTGGCTGTAAGATAACACTAATTATACTTATGCATCCTTCCTACAGGCATTCTAGTTTTAGCACCCTAAAAATAGTATTTTACCAGAAAAAAAAAATAAAGACATCTATTCTATCTTTTAAGGGAGAGCACCCTTTTGGTATGGACTCAAATTTGAGGCTGGCTCATATTTACAGTAAACCGAAACTGTCCTTAAACCGTCGCAGTATTTCCATTGAAACATGTATCTCCCTCCAATCTCATGGTTCCTGATGTTCTCTAATAGACATAAAAGATGGGATAGTTTTCTTGTTACATTGCAAACTCATGAAATGCACATTTACTTGCTATCATGACCACGTCCTGTGTCTCCATAAGAACGGCCATGGTGGATTGACACTAGTCAGCATGGTGGACTGACCAAAGGCTTTCACGCTTCTGGTTGGGGTAAACTTTGTAAGCTAGCTAATTTTTTTTTGTTTTTTCCAGAGCTTCATTCTTAATATATATGATTTTCTCTTTGCTTTGCAAAGCCTCAGTCCCTTGCATTCAATGATGTTACAATGAAGATGTGGATAGTGATTACTAGGATGATTTTGCTACACTAACATACCTTTTTGTCATAGCAACGATCTTTTCGTTTCAATCTGAATTTTAATAGAGCTGCTTCCCTTTGACTGGGGCAATGAGAATCTTTCCTTCCTAACCCAGTATCAATCGCAATCTCAGATACCCTCGTTCTGACTAATGAAGCGGGTTGAATGGCATCACCATCACATCCATCGCACTTATTTTCAGAAGCACCACTCTCAAGCTTGTTACCATCACTACAGTCACATAAAGTACTAATACAACTCAGTCCAGGGGTGGCAGAACCATCTCTCAGCACAGATTCGAAATTGTTATCCTCCTCTCGTACAGTATTCTCAGTAGAATGGTTAGTAGTTTTCTCATATGGAACATTACACTGGTCTGAATTATGAATTTCAGAACTGGAATGAACTGAGGAACTCATCAGGAAGGGGGACTGCTCGCACTGGTCTTTGGCATTCCACAATGGAGGGAAATCTGACTGTGTGTACATGATAGGTGGAAATATCTGACCATAACCAGAAAAGAAGCTGTCAAATTTTACTCCAGGGACAGGGACAGGAACATGCCCAAGCTGATGACCTAGGAATGCAGTTTCAGAGTGTCCAGATTGACCAGAGAACAGGGTGGACATATTATTCCCCTGACTATCTGATACAGCACCATGTGGTTGAATACCAACTTTGTTCTGGGCGAAATGATTCAGTTCATTGTAAAAAACAGATGCAGCCTCCTTCAGTTCAGTGCAATCACTGGGTGATGCTGGAAGAAGTGGTCTTGATGCCTTACCGTCAGTATACCTGCAGCCATTAATTACACATCCTGTAAGATATTATCCAATCCAAATTATTTAACTACAAGGCATAAAATTGCAATCAACGTCTGTTACATTGATCACTGTTTTAATTTATGAAAAGAAGAAACTATAAACAACTTACACATGATATAACCAACTAGCCTATGAATCCTATTTAAGAGGTCGCAGGTTCAAACCTCAAGGGATAGACCAAAGGTTAATGTTCCCTCCTCACGCCCCCTCGAGGCTACCCCAAGTGTCTAGGTCCAGTCAGAACACGCATGCATACACCCAAATTTTTTTGCATAAGCTATTTGCAGTTGAAAATTCTCCGTGTGACTTCCATTCATGGTCCATTGCAGAAAGAAGAGGAAAAAAAACCCAGAAATACTGAGATGCTTACATCTCTCCTCCAATCTTATTGGTAGCATAACTTAACTAAGATTTTAACAATTAGGACACTTCTTAGCTCAAAGTAGTTAGATAATAAGATTTTAGCTTCTCAAAATATTTTTGCTACCATATATCTTCATCAAATTCAAGCAAGCTTTATTTTCTGTAAAACAAATGAATAAAGTTACAAAAATCATTTAGCTGTTTAGGCTAACAAAATAAATACTACGGTAAATCTCAAGTATCATTCTGTAAGGACCTTCTGGTTTGTACATACGAACAACAGTTTCAAATTCAAAAACCAAAGAGCATTAAGAGGACTGGGGTTTATTCTTTGCTAACAGACTTTATATTGTGTTTCGGAGCTTCATATTTTCTCTTTTAAATAGGCATAAAACAAGAATAAAGGTGAACATATGACAACTGGCCAGTGCTCTACCACAACCAAAGCAAGAACTACACCACCTCAATTGCACCAGACAAAATGCAATACTAACAAAACTACCAGCCACAAGTTATAGAGTTTTTCTTTTTGCAAGACAAAGTTGTAGATAAGTCTTCACTAGAGATGCCTTTTAGCAAGCAAAGTCGATATCAAAAATTAGAAAATCCTCGTTATAAATAGAATACTATAAGACAACTTAAACTGGTTTCTTGTACTAAGGAAGCATTCTGAAATGAGAAACACCATAACCACATGTGGCCTTACTATTATTCGCTTCATTAGCTTGTATTTTCAAAGAGATTAGGTTGGAAGCAGCAACTCACCATGAAAAGGCAGAGGCGTTAGAGTGGTTTAAAGTATGCCCTTCGTCGGTAGCTTCAGTTTTTGGGTAACTTTGATGAGATCTCCTTAAAGAAAGTTCCAAATCGGGAGCAAAACTGAACTTGCTCGTATTGTCATTGGCACTCAAGTTTCTATAAGTGTTCTCTGGGTGCTGTTCAAATTTGCCAATCAAGTCTAGGGCTCCAATTGAAGGTTCACTCATATTGGTAGCAAGGAAATGAACCTCAATGTTCTTACTAGCATGTCCTTCATTGCTTTCTGGCTCAAAGTCTGCATCCCCAGTCACTGCTCTACCACAGACAAGGTCGTCCATGGACACAGTTGAATTATAGGGTTCGTTGCAGGAAGCACTTTCCAGTTCTATTCCAATTGATTTTCCTGTAACAAGTAGCTGGTCAAATTCTCTATTTGATATTGAAATAAATAAATAAAAAGAGGAGAACAAAGTCTACTGCAATGGGAGGAACAAGAGGGCCTATGGCATACTTCCGATTCCAGTCTTGGGAATAAGTGATTTCTCATCCAAAAGCATACGGTCTTCATGCTCTTCTGTATTGAACCTTTTATAGTTACTCCCTCGTTTAAGATGTGATAAACCCTGCATATTTTGCATGTTTGCACTCTTGGCTTCCAAGCAAGGCGTATAAGAGCTCTGCACAAGAGGTGGCAAAAAATGCAGTTTCTATGTTAGACTTCACTCATGAAGCCAGCCTAAACTAGAAATATTTTTCCTCAAGGTATGAGTGGCTTCACACACACAACCCATCATAGCTCCATCATAGCTCCTTTAAAGTACATACACATTACACACACAAGCTTTTTCCTCTCATGGTAATTGTGCTATCTTTTAGCTAAATGAAATGAATAACTACATTAAATACCGTCCCCTGACTTATTGCGTTGAAATGAGATAAACATTCCCAAGCTCTAAACACAAGAGAACTCAAGAATATGCCTAGAAACGTAATTGGCACAATAAAGTAATGTAATGGAAAGGTATTGCCGTTCATGTTTACTGAGTTGCTTTCAAGATGAAACCATACTTACTTGTGCATCACTGCCTTTCTTGCTACAGTCCTTTTTTGGTGTCGAATCGAGAGAATCACTTGAGTGATTGCTCGCTGTGCTGTTTTCAGAAGTGACTTTGACTTTCTCTTGTTCAGACACAGCATTTACAGGAACATACCCTTTGGTCTGCTGCCATTTTTTCTAATAGAACAAGAGAACAGGTTTCAATTACACGCAAAAGCAGTAAATGTGAATGTGAGAGGAGGGGGAGGGGAGTGTAAACTGAAGCATACAATTTGCCGTCTCCAAACATGCTGCCAAAGGTTCCTTAGTTCATTCTTCCTCAGAGGTTTAATAAGAAAGTCAGCAGCACCTTTTAACATGCATTTCAACACAACACTGACTGAATCCTGGGAGGACATCACTGCAACATCATCCGAAGGAATGTCAAGTTGTTTCAGCAAAATATGAAAACAACAAGTGAACCCAGAAAAATCCTGTCAGAATGGCATACTTATCACAGGAATATTTTTGCAAGCGTCATGCTCTGTAATCAAGGTAAGAAGTGCATATCCAGATATCGATGGCAACTCCACTTCAGTTAATATAAGATCAATGTTGTTTGGTCCCTCCTTTAGTGTCTCCCAAGCCTTTAAGCCATCGGGAACAGCATCAACTGCTCAAGCGAACAAGGAAATTGCCTTCAGTTTCAGATTGACCCCACAAAGGAGAACGAGAACAGGAAACAAAAAGCGATACAAAAATTAATAAAGTACAAAGTTTCATTACTTTGTTCCAAGTGCTTTTGTTAGTCACACAAGATACATGGGATCGAATTGTGCTGTGATGAGGGTCTCAGGGATCTAAGGGTAATAGTGGCCATAAATCATGGCAAAATGCAAAATGTTCGAATACAAGGCCCAGGGCCACCATTGAGAAATCAATTCAAGGATACAAAGAGGCATAGCTTGGAAACTCTTTCATTTTGTAGAAAGCAATGAAACTATGTCAAAACAAAATTGTCTGATGACCACAGCTAAAAAATGGGTACTATATCGGCCACGTGCCATTTGTGCATGGCAAGTAAAATCTAAAATTCTTACATAGGGGGAAAAAACTCCACTCAAGCATCAAGATCACTGTTGGGTGAGCAACAGCGGCTTCGTCACAGTATCCCCAATATCCCAGGGCTGCAAAGCTAAGGAAGGTTTGGCTGATTTACATGCCAAATTTTTAGTCAAACTAGCAAGTGCAGTGGTAGCATAATGCCACCATGTAACTTCCCGTGCAGTTGATTGTGGTTCAAACCACACTAACTACAACTAATTCTCCTGACTTTCGCTGAGCAAAAAAAAAAAAAAGAGGTCAAAATAAAAGGCATTTGTTCAACATGTGCACAAGTTTGAGGGGAGACATCCTCGGACATTAATTATTGGAAGATAGAAAAGTAATTAGAGAACATAAAACCATCAACCAAAGAATCAAATTAGGGGAGTCAACACGGAATGGGAATTCATTTAGTAAAAGATTCAATAAAATTGATTTATCTTTGTTCCACAGATATTACCATTGTCTGTCCCACTCCGCAAAACTCCAAACAACAGATTGGTTGTATCTAGACAATTATGAACAGGAATGGTTATTTTCCTGATCAATCTGGGACTATACTCCGATTAGGGGCGGAGGTATTAAGAGTCGGGGGGGTGGCGCGGGCAGCTGACCCACTGCCTCCCAATTTTTTTTAGAGATTGGTATAATTTTCACCCAATTTTTACTCATTTGACTCCCCTTTAAAATTCATTTTTGCCCCAACTCATATGAGTAAAATTCATTTTTACACATTTGACCCCACTTTTAGAAAATCCTGGCTCCGCCCCTGACTCCGATAACACAGAGGATTCTTGAATCTATCCTAGAAAGATTAGGGACGTTGGATAAGTGGATTCCTCAAATACAACCTAGGTATAAGCGGTTCTCGTGAGACTAGAGTGGATGATGGATTATTGTTGGGATCCTTGTATAACAAAGACTCTTGAGATGAAAGGTTTCACATCACTCATATCAACTTGTGACTTCAAATCCCTCTGAGATAAAGCATGCAAACTCAATGTGGGAATCCATAGGTAAGTTATCAAATCTTCAGATCAGCAATTCCCATCAAATAATAATGAGAAATTTCTTTACTTGCAATCCACATTTATGAAAATTGAGCCTTATGAAATATATATATATATTTTTTCATATACTTGAAGAAATCTCCGCGCTATCCTAACCCAACTCAACCCATTAAACTTATCAACAATCAGCTGAATCTGCAATCTCATTGCACTTGAGTGCAAGAGCAACTATGCAACAGCTAGGCCATCGAAGAAAACAAAATTCAATTAAAACAAAGCAAAACAAAAAGAGGACAAAAAGGAAGTTTAAAAAAAAAAAAAAAAAAAAGCAACATAGAAGTGGAAGTCCAATCCTCCAGAACTAATCAGAACACCATTACATGAAGATGTACTACACAAATAGCAACCCAAAGAACAACTTGTACAAAACCGAAGATAACAACCGAAAAGAATGTCAGGAACAGGTAAAACGTAAAGATGAGAGAGAGAGAGAGAGAGAGAGAGAGTGTTCCGACCTCTGTAACTGCATTTCCGAAGAAGAGCGGCGATAATCTGGCGGGTGGAATCGTCAGATTCGACCAACAAAACCCTCAGAAACCTCCGAGGAAGCACTAATGATGAACTCTCCTTCTCTTTCTCCTCCTCCACCTTCATCCCTCCTCCAATGCTCTCTCCACCTTCACCCATTTTCCATAACCCACAATCGTCCAGAAACCCACACAGCACACAAAAGCAGCAGACGAATCAAGAAAACCCTAATCCGGTAATCTCAACAGGTTTCAGAGCACATGTAACAGCAGCAACAAACCCCCCTCCCAAACTTTCTGCTAAATATACTAGTAGTATCTTGTGAGGACAGCTATATCTTGGTGGAGGAGAATTACACGATCCAGATGATTGTAGGAGTATTTGATACCAGCAGCAAAAACCGCCTCAGTTGAGGAAGTCTTTTTCCGTTCCCAGCCGCAGAAAACAAGAGAAAATATCTCCAACAGTTCGAATGACTCTCTCTCTCTCTCTCTCTCTCTCTCTCTCTCTTTCTCTATCTAAATATACTGCTGATCAAAAGGTGGGAAGCCATTGGCTGGTCGTGGAGCCGAGGTGGCGCAACTCTCCTTCACGCATTTGGATTTTGTTCTCCTGGCATCGTGTGGTTGTGGTGGGTTGAGTCCACGCTGTGGGGTCGATGGGAAGGGCACGTTGGCGGTTTGCCCACTAACTCTAACGCTTCGAGATCTCCTGGAGAGTAGGCTGACACGTGGAGAGATTCGCTTTAAAAATCTTTTGATTAGCGGCTTTGAACCAACGTGACATTTTTTTTTCCTCCCCAAAGTTGCGAGATATATGGCCGCTCATTTTGCCACGTTTTTTTTTGTTAATGTCACTTTTTTGTAAATACACTTATAGTGGAGTAGTATTAACAAAAAAAGAGTAGCAAAATCATTTCCCAAGGATTTCCATGGGAAAAGATTGGAAATCCACAAATCGAACACTCTAATAGAAAGAACGTATAAGCGCATAAATGCGTCGCCCTAGAATGAAAACAAACCCCCCAAAGGAGGACAAAACCCAAAGAGAACGAACCTCTTAAAAGAGGACATATAAACAACAAAATAAAAGAAACACGGCTGAGACATCCACTGCCACTCTTTCGCAACCACCTTAATAGACTCGTAACCACCACATCTGCTTCACAAAATAGGATCACATCGTTGGGAGGTGGTCGCCCAACATACGCGGTAGAAGGCGTCAGGTCACATATCTAAGAAGATGGAGGCTAAGATCGGTGGTGGACAACATCTTATTCACAATCACTGAAACTGAAACCCCGGAACATCGATGGAAAATGATCTAGTTGAAAAGTTTCCAATGGATGCCCAAAATTCAGTCACGGGATTGAGAGAGAAAACGGATCGATGGTGGGAGGAAGAGAAGAGAGAGAGAGAGAGAGAGATCTCGAAGGGAAAGGTCTGTTGGCAGCTGCTCGGATTTAGAGATTTTGAAAGAGAGAGCCTTGAGAGAGAAAAGTCTCACCAAACGTGACTTCAAGACCGTAGTTTGGGAGTTATTATAGTGTCCCACCCGTACTTTGTGGTGGGGAATGAGTTTGGAATACTAATAATTTTTTTCGTTATTCGGTCACTTCTTATATAACACAAAATAAACTAAACTAAAAACATTCAATTTATTTTTTTATAAATTACTAAATTTTCCATGAACTAAAATAAGTAATTATTTTTTAAATTAAATGTGATGTATTATGAAAAATGACTTATCTAGTAAAACTGAAAATAAGTATTTAAAAAATAAGAATCTTAGAAAAACGGGACCTTAATCATCTATAACACATTTCCCTAGTCACACACACAACACATGCACACACACATCTATCTTTTTATCATCTCTCTCTTGACATCGTATCTACTCAAGACTAATCCGAGCGGCTAACGGCACGTTATAGCGTACTCGATCTAAATTTTCAAATACTTAAATTATTTTTTTAGCACAATTCCTTCTCGGGAGGATCTAATCCATATATGGCAAAATTTGCATGGTGGATTGATGTTTGAAGAGTCTCCTATGACACTTTATGCGCCTATTTCACAAAAAAAAAAAAATTTAATTTTTTGTTTTTATTAGTTTTGCATTAAATTTTTATGAATCATTGGTTCGTTTGGACGAGAAGAATCGAAAAGGTAAAAAATTAAAACTTTCATCAAAATATTTTGGGAATTATCCAATATAAAGCCCAAAAATACCTAGGGATGACAATTTTGACCGAATCGATAGGTACTTGAACCGAAAACGATGTTTTTCCCGAACCATTGCTGATTATTCGCTTGAAGGTGGCCGACTGCCCGACTAGTGACTTTTAGAACATTGGGCTACATATTTTTGTGCTCACAAGTCTACTCAAAACAGAGATTCAACTAATTTGGGCTCGGATTGTTGATGAAACAGGTTCAATATTTGGGTTGAAGCTCATTAATTTAAAAAGTTGAGTTCGAACAAGCCTTGCCAAATTGAGCCACAAGCATCTTGGAAGTGTCTCAAGATGGTACCCGTAGTATTTTTAAGCAGAAAATCATTTTTCTTCTTCTTTTTCAAAATGACTGTATCCCAAGCAATACAAAAGCAATTAAAAGGCAAAAGTCTAGAAACTCTTTGGGAGAATTTTGTGCAATTACGCGATTGAAATTGCACAGGAAAAAGGAACACATATTTCTCTTCCCGAAAAGTTTTGTGTATTGAAATTGCAAAAAACAGAAGATTTGACCTCGTGTTTGTAGCATTAAAGGGCTCAAGTCTCAATGTAACGCCCCGCCATTTTCTAGAAATAAACTCCAAAATACATTGTATTTCAAACACTTCTAGACCATATTCTCTCCATAAATAAATTACATGACCAAAATAAATTAAAGCCGCCAACTAAATAATCCTCTAAATACTCCAAAATTATCAACTCTTCCAAGACTATCCAAATAATTCTTACATGCTTCGATTCAACTTCCACTAATCTAGCTCCACACCTGTCACGCCCTCGATTTTCAACATAAATAAAGATAGCTTTTCATAAATAAAACTTCTCACATTATCTTACATAATACCCCAAAAGAGTTCACCATGTCCTATTCATTAAGTTACAGATCCAACTCCAAGAGTTTGAATATATTACATCATAAAAAGAAATAGAGTTAAGGTTCTATTACATTCCCAAAACATGTTTTATCAAAAAGTCCATGAGTCTCTTTTACCACTTCTTTCGAAAATATGCAATTGAATGTATGCACTTCACTTCATGCTACTACTTTGGGTTCACACCTGAAAAATGATAGGTTGAGCTACATTAGCTCAGTAGAGAAATCTACACAACCATTATATACAAATGGGATGACAAGTAGAATGAATAATAGAAGCAAGGTACAGTATCTCAAAGGAGAAACAAAGCACGACTAGTAATTGTTCCAATGTCGACGACATAAATGAAGTACCATGACTACACACCAAGACTCTAGGCTAACCACAACACCCGATTCTGAATACTCTATCCGCTCATCGACAATCAAACAAACCCTTACATTTACTCATATACATTACCATTGCAATCCCACATCACACGTCATAAGCGAGTGTTCTTTCCGGCCGTTTATGGAGTCCCAGTATTCCCTACAAGTACCTCCCTCACTAAAGGAATTGAATCACATCACATGGTATAGGTCACCGTACCACAATTCCTCCAATACACCTCACAACGAGACTTATTCACATAAAAGTAGTACGGATAATTTCATCTCAATCAATTCACTATCTTTACGTTATTAGTTTCTCATCACCATACAAGCACTCACATATCAAGGGATATTTTCTCACAACGATTCATAAATTTCCACCTTGCAACTCATAAAACCATACAAGTTATGCAAAAGATGTTGCAACGACCCCAACCCGATCCTAGGGGTTAAGCCAAAACAAAGCACCGATGGAAATCCCACCAAGGCCATATTAAGTAACAAACCTTATAAGCAATGACAAAGGAACAAAATATATATTCAGCGGAAACAAAACATATATTACCATATCGAGCATCACAGGTTATATACATGGTTTTCCTTTTCCTTGTCAACCACTCAGAGTTGTGCCTTCTACATATCTTACAAGATTCAACTACAAACAAACAAGCCTCTAATCTAAAGTAGAGCTTCAATAGCTACAACAAAAGTACAGGTCTTATATTTACAGCCTATCCACACAAAAGAGTCCACGTCAACCATTTAATCTTCGCATCCTGAAAGGTGGAGAAAAATGCATAAGCTAACGCTCGTATGAGTGACCAATACATAATTTACACGCTTTCCATGGAAATAATAAAACATTTCATAGAGATTTCAAACATAGAAGCATAGCCTTTATAAAGCACATTCCCCATAGTTGGTGTATCTACCAGGCGTCCCCGGTAGTGGATAAGCTTCGACGTCTTAGCATTACCCCTAGCGTATAAGTGTCACATAGTAGGAATGTCTTCCTAGATAGGAAAACATAGCCACTTTCATTTATTTCCATGGAATTCAACTCATAGTACAAAACATGTAGAACAAGTTTTGAATTAAAAAACTTGCATAAAACCATGTAATTTAGGTATTGATTCACTCATCTCGATTCACGTGTCACACGAACCTCCTAGACAATTAGGCAACAAAACCATGATCAGAAGATGCTAAATAAGCCTATTTTTAATGAACATAAGGTCATAGAGTGAAAGATATGAAGTTAGACAACCAATCTCAATAAATAATTTCAGAATCTGCAATTTTATCAACTTCAACTTAAAATCTGACTTTGCACGGAAATAACTAAGGTACAAACTCCACATGCTTTTTAAGGTCTATGAATCTAGTTTCAAAATCAGAAAATGGTTCGTAATTTCATCGCTCGAGCTAAAAATTATGGCCGTTTCCCGAACATGTGTCAGTGCAGACTGCACAGTTCTGAAAATGAGTGATGCTAGGTTAAGAATTTCTATAGAGCTCAATACTTCGAACTTGATCCTGAAATTTTTACCATAGATAGAAGACTCATAGAGGAATTCTCGGTAAAATTCTCAGAAATTTAAGAACTTTTGAACTATCTCAATAAAATTCCCTAAAATTAGGTCAGATACAAATTTCTCAATTTTGCAGAATTCTAAACCAAGTAATTTTTGTTCTAAACTACTTAAACTACACAAAATCCAAACATTTAGTAGGGCTTTCATTTGTTCTTCAACTCCCTAACAAAAACTCCCAATTCCAATTAAACTTGAAATCAATCTATTAGAGCAGCAAGAAATATGAATTTCACACTAAGAACTTGAAATTCATACCTACTTGAATTTCAATCAGCAAAGCTAGGTTTTTTTTTGCCTTTCTTCTTTCTCCTCTCTCTCTCTCTCTCTCTCTCTCTCAAGATGAATGAAGCGGTGGAATTCTCAGGAGGAAGACACGTACGTTTTCTTTTCTCCTCTTAGGAAAATTATCAAGTGTATAAGTAACCATGCTCTATTTGTTTTCCAACCTAACTTAGCAATTAAGATTAACTCATTAACCACATAGTTAATAGAAACACAACAAATATATATGTATTAAGCATAATTAGAATGAGAGTTATTGCAGATGTACCACATATCAAACATAAGGAAATGTCTCATGTATCCACGCCTAGTGTTGTTTAACTCAAAGGAGTGTTCTACGTGTTCGTTTTTTACATCGCATATCAACACATACAACCTTCGCCCACTTATTTTCCTTATATTCTCTAAATTCTCGTTTTGGTGTCAAAAGACTCATACGGAACCCAACGGCCATTGCAAAGCCTTAAGTATGCCATTAGCCTCGTCAAACTGTTCAATTAAGTACTCAGGGGAACCTAAGAACATCCGTGTCTCACCCAAACGATTCTAAGGAAAAAGGATTTCCCAACATATACGAACATATCTATATTATTTAGGCTACCAAACCTTAACGATTAAGAATTACGAGATGAGACCACCACCATTGAAAAGTAGATTTTCTATACATCAATTTCGATATATAATATGCCTAAAGCAGAGTTCAGATGAAAAAGTTAGGTCCGTTCGAAGTTTTGCCAAAATGCAAATTTTTCATTCCCTACCGGTAGGACACATTCTCCTACCGGTAGGAGACCAAAATTTCACCAAAATACACTATTGGACAACATTTCTATAGGTAGGGCCAAAACTCCTACCAGTAGGACCTGGGTTTTCAGTGCACGATTTTCAAATTTCACAAGAACAATTCCAACAACGAAACCAACAATCTAGAGCACGATTCAAATACCAAATCAACACATAAACTTATAATAGAAGTGAGAAATCCCTACCTCAAAGTCGAAGAACGAAACCCAAGCTCAATCAAGCAAGCCTTAACTCCAAAAATCTTGAATCAACCGAATACTTTTCTCCGAGCTAAATCCAACGAAATACGAGCTCAAGATCGCATGTGAAAGGTGGAGTGAAGGGTAATCTTCATGGGTTTCGAGTTTAGAGGTGTGATTTCGAGAGAGAGAGAGAGAGAGAGAGAGAGAGAGAGAGTTGGACAGGAGAAAGAGACGTGAGTAGGAGAATTATTCTCTACTACTCACATTCAACCCAAATCACATTTTCTCTTTACCCCAATATTCTAATTTTATTCTAACATTAAAATTATTGAAATTAAACACGGGTCTCTACACCACCTGAAAAAGAAATTATCCAGAAAGTATACGATACAACAGAATAACAAAGCTCATATAATTTAAATGAAATCAATAAACGATAATCAACCACCAATTCAGTTGAAGCAACAATCACAAAGGACCTCATACCACGTCCTCCTTAGTACATAATCAGTGACACTCCCGCAATACTTTTCTCACTAAGTCACCCTCGACCCATCCTAGATATTGGATAGGCTATTGGTGAGTTCACGTGATCGCTTACTAAACAGTTCTATTAGGGCTGTAAACAAACTGAATCGAGCCGAATATTAGAATGTTCAAATTCGTTCATTAAGTTTTTTAACGAACTCGAACTCGAGCCGAACTTAATGAAAATTATGACGAGCCGAACTCGAACCAAGCTTGCCTAGGTTTGGGTTGAACTCAAACTCGTTCATGAGCCTTAACGACCCAATAATATCATATATTTATACTCTCATATAGGTCTAAAGCTACAAATACAATTTTTAATATGTACATAAATACATCTATATAATAAAATAGAGCTATGTTTGAATCCAAAAGATAACCAATACTTTAAATTTATCTTCATGCCTACTTAAATCTTTGCCCTTCATCCTACAAAAGGCAATTTGGTAAATACCTAATCCATCAACGGGCTATCATAAATGGCAGAGAAACCCTAGCCACACCATTATTCATTTATCGTTTATTCCCATCCCTCGCTCACCCTCGGTCCCCCCCCCCTCCTCTCTCTCTCTCTCTTCGATCGACCAACCACCATAGACCCACCACACCACGACATCCCTCTCTCCCCCTCCGATCAACTGCACCACCGCAAGCCTCAGAACTCCTCTCTATCGAGCCCGATTGGATACCACTAGCACCACCGACCGGTGCGACGAGTCACCGCTGGAACCATTACCAGCAACCATTACCGAGTAAGAAATTTCCAAAATCGAAAAGAATTTTCAAAGTTTTAATTTCACTTTTCGAAGTTCTTATTGCAGTTCTCAAATACCTCTATGGTTCTATTCTGATTACAGATTGTGAAGAGAGTTGGCTAAATCTGGGTTTGCCTCTATAATATTCTCAGGTAACTACTCTCTCTGAGGTGCTTATTCACTAAAGTCCTTTCGGTTTATACGTACTCTCTTTAAATATTTCAAGCATTTCAACTGTTCGATGAAAGTTTCCCTCAGTGAAGTGATTTTTTTTATCAATCCCTCAGTGAAGTATGATATTCGTATGTGTATTAAGAGCACATGTGAATAGAAACTACAGTCTTGCAGAATTGTTATCTAGAATTTGGTTTGTTTGGTAGGAACTACGTGAGTATGAATATGATGCAAATAATGATTGGTTTGGACAGGAAATTTTCATGTTTATTTTTATTATAGTTTCTCTTCGTCGCCCACTAAAATGTTTCATTTTTGTCATAGCAATGCCCTATATAATGGATGCCATATGTAAGGCAATGAATTAATTAGCGTTCTACATTATGAGGGTTGTTTTGTTGATCATGGCTTTGGTGGAATAAACAGATTTGACGATCTAGCTTTGGAGGATTTGTCAGAGAAACACCTCATAATGTAAGTATCGAGACAACTTTATTTGAAATCATAGTTAGTTGAATTCAAAATTTCATATTGTTTTCTACCCATGTATTGCTGAGGATTTTGGAACCGTATAAGTAATTAGATTGTATGTTAAGACTGAATTGTTTTCTTACATGGCTTTCAGCATTTTGTAGTTTGACTTTTACACTCCCCATTTCTACACCTACACTCCTTTATTTGTCTTTATTAGTTGAAGTTACTAAATAGCCCTTGTACTCTACAATTGCACTTTCTTCTTATTTCAAAATGACAGAACTAACCTCACATATCTAGCCTGGGAAAAAGAAAATTTTTTGCTTCCAGAATTCTGCGTACAGAGAGAGAGAGAGAGAGAGAGAGAGAGAGAGAGAGAGAGAGAGAGAGAGAGAGAGTTCTTATTTCCCTCTTCTACTAGTCCTTGTTTTCTCCTTTCATTTTTATCTTCTATGCCAGTAACTTTTGTCTCTCTCACAATCTTCCTTCTTCATCCCCACCCATTTTTATTGTCAAGTCTTTCCAAAACAGTCTCTTATTTATCATGGATGATGATGGTAAAGACAATGAGTTACAATCAACTTTGAGATTTACATATGAATATTTCTCTGAGCTGAATGATATAATAAATCTCACATCCACAAGAAATATTAAAGAAATTTTAGAGCTGTACAAGTCATTCAACTGTACAAATGAATCTGGTAATTTCCTCCCATTTATGCTTGAAATTCAAAATCTAGGGCTTTTTTGTTTCTAAAATAGAAGATTTCTATTTTATGCTTGAAATTCAAAATCTAGGGCTTGAAATTCGTAATTTCCTTCCATTTCAAAGCTGTATATATCAAGATTTCTTCTCGTCATTTTCCTTATTGACCCAACAGTACTGTGATAAACCTTTCTTTAGATAAAAAAAACCCCTTTCTTTAGATTAGTTTGCTCTCTTTATAGATCTATTGATTTGGTTATGGATTAATTTGATTTGGTCGATTTTATATACAAACTATCAGGACCCACATTGATATTATATTGTAATTGCTCGTGGCTTCTTTATAGTTTATATGGTAGGATTAGTACTCTAATATTTAATAACTTTGTGGGGATTGACACTTAATAGGTGGTAATATAGGAAAACAAATGCCTAAAGTGGACAATGTTGAGTCTAATGGCTTAAAATCATTGTTAGATAAGGATTTTTCTACACGGGAAGAGCTCCTTAATAGGGTTCATAATGTGGCATTAAAGGAAGGCTATGTCACAGTAATCAAAAGATCGAAAGCAGGTCGTTATGTCATTATTGGTTGTGATAGGGTTCGTAATGTGGCATTAAAGGAAGGCTATGTCGCAGAAAACAAAAGATCGAAAGTGGGTCGTTATGTCATTATTGGTTGTGATAGAGGTGGAAAATTTTGTTGCACTGTTGCATTGGATGAAATGAAAAAGATATCTGCAACCCGCATTATAAATTGTCCTTTTGAGGTGTTGGGCAAAAAGAAAGTTAGTGAATGTTGGAAAGTAGTGTTTAAAAATGCATCTCATAATCATGAATTGTCAAGTGAAATATCCAAACATCCCTATTGTCGTCGTTTCTCACAAGAAGAGATGTTAAGTATAAGACAAATGACTTTGGCTGGTATCGACAAATGACTTTGGCTGGTATCGACAAATGACTTTGGCTGGTATCCCACCTCGGCAAATTCTTACTTCATTGCGGAAAAGTAATCCCAATTGCAAAGCAATAGCAAGGATAGTATATCATGCGAAAGGTAATATCACAAAAGAAGTTTTAGTACAATGATTCAAGCATTATTTGAAGAATTGGGTCAAGGGGAGTTCATTTTTGATATAGAATGTGACGAAGATGGGCATTTGACTCATTGGCTTTTTGCACATCCTTCTTCAATGGTGTTAACCAAGAGTTATCCATATGTCTTTGGGATGGATTGCACACATATAAGACAAACAAATATAAGATGCCATTGCTTGATATAGTGGGAGTTTCAAGTTTTAATGGATCATTTTATTCTTGTTTTGCGTTCATGCAAAAAGAGGAAGAAGGAGACTATGTGTGGGCATTGGAAAGATTTAGAAGGATTTTGGGCAGTGGTCAACAACCATTGGTGATTGTATCAAATAGAGAACTAGCACTAATGAATGCTATTCATCTTGTTTTCCCAAGAACTGCTCATATTTTATGTGTGTGGCACATTGAGAAAAATATTCTTTCAAAATGTAAGTCCCAATTTGAAGAAGGAGAAGATTGGGAGACTTTTCTATTGACTTGGACTAATTCGATTGAATCTCCTGATGAGTCTTCCTTTAATGGAGCTTGGCATCTGATTGAAGTTCAGTACAAGGAAAAAAAATATATTCTCAATTGTATCAAGAATATTTGGCTCCCTTTCAAAGAGAGATTTGTAAATGTATGGACAGGAAAGAATCTACACTTTGGGAATTGTGTCACTTCAAGAGTTAAAGGTGCACATGCAATGCTCAAGAAATATTTGACAGTTTCTACAGGTAACTTACGTGAGGTGAGGGAAAAAATTTGTCTTGCAATTGACAATCAATACAATGAAATCAAGAATAAGGTTGCTAGTGAAAAGATTCGAGTTACTCATAAGTTTAAGATTCCCACGTTAAAGGAACTTGTTACTCATGTTTCCATTTTTGCGCTTGGAGAACTTTTCAAACAATGTGAGTTAGCTAGAACTGATTATGTCTTGGGTTCGTATACTAGCAATTTCTCAAGAATCATGGGTCTACCTTATGCAAACATGATGAGAAATAAGAAAGATGAAATTTTGCGACTTGGTGATATACATCCACGGTGGAGAATTGACACGAGGTCATTTACCAATATGGATGTTGGAGTTCAGTGATGTTGGAGTACACTGAACTGGAAGTGAAATTGAATGTCTTCTTAAGAATTTCCATGAGAAATACAAAAACATGCCTCTTGTTCAAAAGGAAGAGAGCCTCAAGCAAATTGCTCTACTTGTTGATGCTGAAATTCCATTGACTCTTGAACCTAACATTCAACCCCACAAGGGATGGCCATAGGGTTCAAAGAAAAGAGAGGGAGATAGCTCTACCTCCCGTCATCCTTCTGCTTTTGAGATTGCGGAAAAGACCCGAAAATGTGGTGCTTGCCACCGTGTTGGACATAATAGGCGCACTTGCCCAGGCAATGGTGAAAGCAATAGTCACAACCCTCATTTTGTTGTGGCTAACCAAGATGTCACTCTTAATATGCTAGAAACAACATGTAAGTTATTTTTTTTATCAACAAGATTTAACTCTTTTCTTTTTTTGATTGGGGAGATTTGGCTCCCTCTTAACATGCTTCTAACTATTTTTATTTACTGATATACGTTTTCAACTACTTTCATGGAGTTCAATATGAGATCAGTACATCATTAGGATTATAAGTCTGGCGGAGCTTTTGATCATGGAGGTGATGATTTTTTTTTGTTTTTCTATATCTTAATCAGACAAAGACGTTTCCACTTTTTGTAAAAACTAGTTAGAAGTGTAAAATCTGTAAGTGTGGGACTTGATAGATTTTTGTGGGACTGTACGAAGAACTAATGAAGTCATGTGGAACTCGTTGAATTTGTGTGACACTGTATGAAGAACTAATGAAATGTTATGACTATATATGATGCATGATGGGAGTTTTAAGTTTATAATATGGATTTATGACTATATATGAAGAACAATATGAATTGCATGTACAGGGGATGTGGGTTTGTTTACTGATGTTTTGTTGGATTTTGCAGACTTGGGTAGATGGATTTTCCCTTCATTAGTTATTGGAGGGTGGTATTTGAAGAAATGAATATTGTATACTATAAAATACAAGGGTTGTTTAGTAACTTCACCTAATAAGGACAAAAAAAGGAGTGTAGATATCAATCTCCAAAACTAAAACATCAATTGGCCCTGTTTTAAGATAGGAAAAGGTTATTGGGTTTCATAGAATATGATTTCTTTCCATTAAATTGCAATATGATGATAGAGAGTTGGCAACATTTAGATAGTATGAAGATAGGAAATTGGCTTTGTCTTTGTGAGTTTGAATAATATGCTTTGTCATTTAAATAACTAGCACATGCCCGGCTTGAAGTATGCGGGCATTATAACTGGCTTTGAGTGTCTTTAGCAAGGTGTGGACAACTGCCCGTGCCTAAAGATTCCAAACAAGTGGATATACCTGGGCTATTGTTGTTTTTTTTGTCATATACCTGCCGTTTGATTTTTTTATGGTCAAATGGCAGGTGTTTTTTATTATTGCAACACGATTACTGTTTTCTTGGTGACATATGGAGTACTCGTAATGTTCTTACAGATTTTGGCAGCATAAGAAAAGATGACTTATCATAATAAGTAGTTCAATATTAAACTCATGTGCAGTATATCATGCTTGAAACATTTTGGATATGTAAGCTAAAAGTATATGAAATGATGTTACTGTTAAAACATTATAGAACGTAACACTCCATTTGAAATAAATACTTGATAAATGTATCTACTTAGTATGCAGCCTCTGTTTTTTTAATGACTTCGACAAATCTTGCTTAGTTTTATCACTCATCCGTTTCTATAAGATCAATTGAATATTATCATTTGTTTAGTTCTATCTCCTCCCGTTTATTTTAACAGTTAGGGCATTAAGATTCTATCCTATGCACAGATCTTCATTTCAAATTTGTATAGTTATTCATTAGCATTGTGCGAACAAAAAAAAGCTCCTTAGCATTGCTTCACCGCTTTTTAACTAGTTATGTGATCAGTAAAACTTTTCAGTTGATAAACTTAAATGGAGCATGGAACCAAGTCTTGCAACATTTTTCCCTTCTCTTTAACCCTTTGTTTCCCTGCAAGTTAAAATTGTCTTGGGCCAATTTTTACCGAAAGAATGCCCTCTGTTGCTTTGTGTTCATTGTGATTCAAGTACTCAATTACATCTTCCATCTTTATGTCTTCTGAATGGTAGGTGTCACTTTGGTCCTCTACCAAACCAATCCTATTCTCATTAATGGGCAAAGTGAAAGCGAGCAATCAAGAAAAACAGTTCTGGTTGGCGTTTAACAAAGGCTTATAGAGAAGGTTATGAGACTATGAAGATGATGATGGTGGTGGCATTTGTATGTATTTACTATGTATTTACAAAAGCTGCGATCATGCTATTAGCTTTTGTTTAAAAGTAGGCCTTGAAAAAATGACTGAAAGTAATAGCTAGGATGCTCAAGTTAGTATATAAACTGGAATTGATGTTCAGACCATTATACTAGCTCAATGTTATTATAGATCCATCTTACCCATGGTGTTTGATTACTGGGGGTGGTTTACATTATAGGAAGTTTATTATTATTATGTGGTAGCTTTGAAATCGTTAAAAAGTAATTTTGGATAGTTGAAAACTCGCTATTACGTTGCGCCGTGCCTGAAGTTAGGCTTGTTAGTCAATAGTAAGGAAGGGTGGTTCTGTTTAGTTGCGTTAAGAACATGTTGTGCCGTGCCTTCAAGCACTAGCAATTCCTAGAAATTTCATAATGAAAATTTATTTGTTAGGTTAAGTTTTACAAAAATATATTTGGTTTGAAAGTAGTTAATTTTTTTATTACGTGTGTTGGGTGATTTATGGAATTTGAAATTTTTTGTAAAACTTGAATATTTTTTGCACCTCAATTTGTCCTGCACATATACCATAGTTTACTTTGTTCCTGCCCATCTTTTGCAACATGTCCTCTCTTTGCTCATTGTTCGACCTGTAGCTTTAGTTGTCTTCAAAATGTGTTGCGCCGATTGATTTCCATATCTTAGGGGATTCTTAGTACATAAAAATCCTAGGGTTTTATTGGTATAGTTTTAGGATTTTAAGTCTAGAAGATCAAGAGTACAAAATTTGCAAAATCTACTCCTATCTCTCTTTCTCTCCGTATCTTTACACACACACACTCACATATATATATACACACACTCATATACATAAATTTTCAGGTAAGGACTTTAAAATGAGAACCTTATATGCGGACCTCCCCATTTCTCATCTTTCCCGATCGGATTTCGATGATCCAAGCCGCTCAATGTGTTCAGAATGTGATTTCAAGGGTACCCGCGAGAAATAGGCAAAAAAAATGACCAGGAAGGGCTTGATTTGAGCAATTTTTATTTGAACCGTTCGATAAAAAACAAAACAAAAACTGCTCGAATGAAGCCTTTCCCGGTCTTTTTTTTTGTTGATTTCTTGTAGGTACCCTTAAAATCACGTTCTGAACACATTGAGCGGCTCGGATTATCGAAATTCGATCGAGAAAGGGAGGTCCGCATTTTATTAAAATGAGGTGGTCCTTATTAGAAAGAGACTCTCTCTCTCTCTCTCTCTCTCTCTCTCTCTCTCTCTCTCTCTCTCTCTCTCT
>BPLS01000548.1:266429-301454 GCA_019656275.1 Rhododendron kiyosumense
AATTTAAATTAATTTTATTAAACAAAAATTTAAAAATTATATAAACATTATGAATAAAATATAAATAATTAAAAAATAACACGCAATTCCAAATTGTCTAATATTATGGGAAGGGTACGTATTTTTCAGCCCTAAATAAGTTGTGGTCGATCACACTGAGAGAGGCAGCCCGAACCGTAGCTCCCTCCCCCAGCTATCGGCGGCTCCGGCAACGAACGACAAGAACAGGTACCTCTCTCTCTCTCCCCCCTCCAAATAAGGGCCCTTCGTTTAAGCACTGTTTTGGGGGGCCGAAAGCGGTGGCTTCCATGGCTTCTGCTCCGGGCCGGCCCTGATTTACATGTGGTTGAGCATGACTAATTGTGGACTGTCACTCCACTCTTTTTGTTTTGAAAACTAGTATTTCATTTTGTTTGTAATTGTAACTAGTGGATCCGTTTTTGTTTCAGGATAACTGGAACTACTTGGTGTGGTTTGGGGGGTTTAGAGCCTCACAGAACTGGAAAATGGCGTATGTCATATGCCTCTCAATATTTATTTCGATTTCGATATTGTTCGGTTACTAAACAGTAAACCCACTCTTTGTACAATCTTATATACCCAATACAAAATCATATCCATAGTGTGAGTTTTACCTCGGATATGTTGTTTTCTCCTTACATTGATGTGTTCCCATGTAAGTGTCAACGAGCCAAAACTTGGTGGTTCTTAACTTAAGTCACTAGCCTAACTCTCTCACAAGTATCAACCCTATATCACATGAATCTTGTTGATCTGGATTGTGACATTTTGTAATACCCGGAAACTGGTCTACAAGGCTATATGACGACCAAAAAAGTCTATCAGTCTAATGTCTCTAGAAGACTCCCTTAAGAAATAATCCTATGATTCTAGAGACTGCAGAAAAGGATGAAGTGGGTAGTTTGGTTGACGTGTTGGAGTTGGATTTGGATTACAATCCTGCAACGCCTAGATAACTTAGTAGGTATGAGTTATATTACTATCAATGTCATTAACTTTCCCATTTAAGGGGTGCGTATAGGTGCCTTGACCTGGGCCCCTTGCATGTGCTGTGTATGGTGAGTACATGTGGTGTTACACATTTCCCCCCACCCAAATTCAAGATTTCCGAGTCATGAATTGGCCCTTAGATGGTGGACTCTGGGCCTTTCTGGGTCCCCCGCCTAGTCTCATGCTGCCCCTATCACTGATTGGCCCACATGAGGTCCATATAGTCGAAAGACTGTCACACACTTGGACTTGATTTGATACCACTTTCACAGGCCCGGGTCTTGTAAAATGTTTACTGGTAGCCCAATCGACCGAGAAATTTTGTGCTCAAGTACGAGCTCTTCACACACTGACGTAGGACAGTGGCACCTTTGTAGTTGTAGCCTCGCATTCGCAAATGTAGTGAGTCTTTTGAGTCTGGTAACACTTTCCTGATCAGGCGTGTCACTATTGTTATGGACTTATGGTGCTCTGTAAGGCAAGGAAAGCACCAAAGTTTGAACTTCCTTATAAGGAGTGGCAATGGGCTTATAGGGCTGTATGTCTATGCTATTGCTGTTTTGATTGTACTGTGCTAACTTCACCATTTTTTACTGGGGTACTAGGGGGCGTGTAACATGGGATGAGGCTAATATTGGGGAGATTGAAGCAAATAAACCTGTGAGGCAGAAAATCACTGAACCCAAGACACCATATCACCACCCAAATAGTGTGGATGATGATGATGGTATGTTGACTGATTTCTTCTTCTCGGTGAATGCTTTTGTAGCTGTATTCTGTACTAATTGCCTGCCTAGAAAAATGCAGTTTTGGGACTTTTTCTCAATTACAGTAGCTGAGTAGCAATTAGTCCTTGTTAACTCGCTACCGTTGTCATGTCCTTTAAAAATAGCTGTGTCATCTTGTCCGTGATGTGTTGTGTTTTCGTGTATGTGCTACTTGCGTTCAAACTTGAAAAGGCACATAAATAACATGGTGAAGGGTCTTAAGCTTTCAAAACTTCGCTACAGTTACACTTGCATTTATGCTGTTGATTCAGATGGCAGTGGTGCGATGTGGTTTGCATTACAAGGAAATTATGTGAAATGAATTGAGAGGATCATGGTTAACAATCTTCAAAGGTGATTTTGTTGTTATTTGAAAGTAAAGTTCAAGAATCCTGGTGATGGTCATAATTTCTAAAAAGAACGATCAATATAAAGAGCGGGTGCGACATGGGGACATTATCAATTGGTGTACCGAGTCCCAGCCACCTTCTTTCATGTAGATATGGATCTAGTTAAAGAACCATAAAGCTCATTGGCTTCTCTACTGGTCAAATACCATATATTATGGTGACAAAAAGAGAGAATACGCTGTTTTTATTGAGAATGACTCTTCCCTCATTGTTCCCTCTCCATTCCAGCCTACCCACAGGCACAGCGATGACAACAGGAAAAAGTGGAGGGGTTATTGTGTAACAATTGAGGTGGCTTGTCAGCTTTCATTTAATTCCCAAGCTTAGGCTTGGGAATTAACAAAACAAATCTGCCATATGTTCTTGTACTTGTATCATTATCCATCCGCTAGGTATCCAAGTTCAGCTACCCGTAAAAATAAAGGGAACGAAAGGGAAAACATTACTACCCTGGCTGTATACGTCTATGACAAATCTAGATATGTTGTGAGGCAAAGACATGATATTAATGCCTTACCATAACTTGACATAAAAACAGAATAGTAAACATCGATGATTTTTAGTTGGTTGAATTGATGGGGATAAGACTTCTACTGCGATGAGTTGTGCCATGATGTACTTCAGAAATACTGTATATGTTTCAGTGGGATGGGGGTTGGTGGATGGATTGTCATATCGAAGTTATTAAAGAAAGAAATATTGGGTGTGGACTATGCCATAGCTTTGAGACTAAAATATACTGATTACTATTAGCTGAACTTCATTTTTATGTAGGATCTCTTTCTCCTATAAGAGGTAGTTTTGAGGATTGCATTGATTCCATGCATGCAGAAGCAATATCTTCTGCTTTGAATGGTGTATCTTCCTCTAGCGGGCAAAACTCCCAGCAATCTGGTGGCTGGACATCATCTGATGACGAAGCAGATCTTATTGATCAAGATGGTCAAGGTTCTTATTGTAACCCTCTCTCTTGTAGTTTTGCACTTTCCTTGTCCTTTGACCAACCCATACTACCCATAAGGTTGTGATTGGTTCTGTGGAGGGATTTATAGACCGGAAGGGAAAGATAAAGTGAGATGGCTAAATGTATTCTTTGGTTTTCCTATTACTAACCATTCCTTGATAAATCCCTCCACAGATCCATGGTTTTAACCTAGCGTAAGCAGGAAATTAGTTAAACTTTCTTTCCAGTTTTGTGATTGACTATAGTTTTTTCCTTAAGGAATTTCAATCCACTCTTTTTTTATAATCATTTTACTTGATTACGATCTTCTTAATACAATTCCTTCACACTATTTTTCCCTCTTATATAGCCTTTGAAGTGCTACGGTCGTGGATTCATTCCTGGGAAGATATCATTTTTTTTCTTCAAAATTTAGGAGATAATTAAAGGAGATATATTGTTTTTCTGTTATTTTTGTCTTCTTGGAAGAGGGAATGCTGTGAAAAACTCTTGGAAATAGCATCCTAATTTTGACATATGGCATGATTTGGGTTATGCACATCCATTTTGTCACATTCTCGAACTGATGGGGTTGGTATGAGGTTTAGGGACCTCAAACTACTAATGATTCTTCTATCAATCATCCATGTATATACAGCAAAGTCTTGTGCACTTATCTCATGTGATTCAAAGGTTCTCAATACCATGTGTCGGCACCGGGGAATCTTACTATAATGATCATCTAGTACTAGGAGAAATAAAGATTGTAAAATGGAGTGCATTAGCTGAAGTGCTTCATGTCTCTCCCTTCCATAATACTTTCTTGGGCGATTTCAACCTTGTTAGTAGAAATTCTCCACACCATTTGCCATTCCTGTTTCTTCTGTCCAGATTCAGTGAACACCTTTGTTCCGCTAATACTTGACCTTTCTTTCGGAGATGTCACGCTGTTACAAATTCTTGGAAATGGCGTCCTAATTTGATGGATGGTGGTTTTTGTCTCACATTTTGGTCTGTTCGTCAAACAGGTAAGTATGGCACGAGGTTTAGGGAGCTCAGGCGAGCTCATTACGATGAATTCCGAAAAGTGAAACAACTCCGGCGAGAAGGTTCCTCGCTCGAAGATGCATCTTCAGATGAGGATGATGTGAAAAACAATGGGAAGATCAACTCGCCATCGTCATTAACAGCTGGTGTGAAAGTTACAGAAGTCGAGGCCATTGAAAATGTTTCTCATTCTCTGCCTAATGGAATTTAGAATCGGATGTCCAAAGTCCAAACAATATACTACTACATAAATTGTTGGTTTTAGCATTCATTCAATTTCATTCAGTCTGTATCTTCCTGATGCAATTTCCCTTGTAAACTTACATTTCATTCTATGCGCGGATCTACATACAGTCGCGTACTGAATTCCTCATATGCACAGGGAAAAATGGGTCCTCTTTTTTTTTTTTTTTTTGATCCAGAAAAATGCGTCCTCTTGTTTGTGTTTTTTCCCCGTTGGTGCTGCCTTGAATCAAAATTTAGGTAGTCAATACTCTCTCTCTCTCTCTCTCACACACACACACACACACACACTTGGGAAATTGATTCAATCGGAGCCAACTGCAGATGCTAACTGCAGTATGGTGAGTGTGGAGGCCGTTTTAATCTTCGTGCCAAGTAAAAATTTCACTTTATTAGACTAATCGTCTTTCTTGAAAATCCTTCCACACAGAACATAAAGATCTTTTCCTTCTGGAAGCTGTAGGCTCTGTTCTTTTAGACTTAAACTTAACTTAAATTTGAAACCTGCCCTTATTTGAATTTTTTCCCGCATTTTTTGTGCTAAAAGGTGCTTATTTCTCAAAATACATATATACACGAAAAATGGGTGCTCGGATCAAACACCCTACATTCCTCGGATGCCGTTGATTCTTGTGTAGGCCCCATCGGTTATTTTTTTAGAATTTTTGGACGGCTCTGATCGGCCGTCCGGTGGTCGGAGACGGCCCGCCAGTGGCTCTCCGGCCACCGGACGGCCGTCGGTACGATTCCCCCGTCGGTACATATAGCATCACTCAATTTTTTTTTTTAATCATATCAACTAGATTTATAAAGAAAGGATTTTGGGTGTGGTTCTATGATAGTGGAATTTTATGATGAAGATTTGTGCAATACTGCGACGTACACGAAAAACACATTTACTAATTATCTGACGCTTTATGGATGCATTTTTAATTGTAGACGATTTTTGAATGGTCGTGGTAATGTCTTGCTAATGGACCATGAAAGCGTAACTTAAATTAGTGTTTAGCAATTTTTTTAATGACTTAGTAGCGTAGAAGTTTTTTTTTTCCCTTCATTTTGATCATAGGAGTTAAAAATGGAGAAACCATTATGCCTAGATAGAGATTTGGGAAGTTCTTTGTAATTCATATATATATATATTATCATATCAACTGGATTTAAAAAGAAAGGATTTTGAGTGGGGTTCTATGATAGTGGAATCTTATGACGAGGATTTGTGCAATACTGCAATGTACACGGAAAGTTACTAAGGGGCATTTTAGGAAAACGAAATGACAAAGAAGAAGTCAAAACAATTTTGATTGCTAGGGAGGACAATTGAGCCATTTGACCATTACCTAAATTGCCATGGCAGCAACAAAATGTTCCGTGGCATTAACACCTTCCTTTCCAATAATGTATTATTATTGACGTCATGCCCCTCACAGTGGTGAATTCATGCAGCCTAAGGGTAGCTCAGCTAAATTTAGAGATATGGACGTCTATCATCATCTTCACTATACAGCGTTGTTTCGGTTTTTCCTTATTTAGAGATATGCACGTCTATCATCATCTTCACTATACGGCATTTCTTCGGTTTCTCCTTTTGATTTTCATGGAAGCTGCTGTTGGCACCTTGTAAAGGGCTTGAGATTCATCGTTACTAAAACTTCCATGCCTAGTGTAAAATCTTCTATAATGTCCATGCCTACTGTAAACTCTCCTATAAAATGTCGATCTGGAGCTGGGCTCTCGGACAATTCAAGATGTGACACCCTTACAGCACGGAATTGAATTGGGTTACTTTTTGGCAAATTTCCATCCAGTCAATGCACTTACATATACTCCGTAGCAGTTTTCTGCAGTCCATAAGATTTCCCAAGAATGTGGAAACAAATTGGACGAGGGGCCAGAAATGTGCGTCAAAAGTTGAATTCACTATCAGATTGAAGTATATGTCATAGTGGATACAAAGCTATTAGAAGCAACTGAATGTGTTGTAGCTAGAAAATTGCGAATTGTTATTAAACAACTTGCTCAAGAACAGATGGTTAACCTGTCACTATATAAGAACTTTAAAAGTTTTCGAAGAATGCAATGGTTCTTCTTCAGTGAAATGAAAACAAAAAGGAAATACTGCTAGGATGAACCAGCAAAAACCCGAAATCCTGTGAATTGTGTTTAGGAATCAAGAAACATATAGGTGACTTTTACTTGCTTTCTGTAATTTACCCTCTCCTGCCAACCAAACATATCAGCAGCACGCTTCTCTCGGACAACACAAACCTGCAAAATGTACACAAGAAAGTGTGAACTCAACGGACAAGTTCAAGGAAAGTTGCTTATCAAAAAAAAAAAGTCCAAGGAAAGTTCAGTATTCTGGAAAGGTGAATGATTCCAATGTTGGAAAACCGAATCCCCAAGACCCAGTAATGACGCGTACAGATTAGACAACAAAAATAAGAACCCTACAAGACGGAATTAGGGTTTTACCACAACTCCTTGCGACACGAACGCTGGTTGAACTTGTTATAGCACGTCTTGCTATAAACCACGAATACTGCTCGACCGTACCTTACGATCTTCTACCGTATTCCCCACACGTCTAGAACACGAACTGAGTGTGGACTCTTTCGTGATCTGTTTGCTCTCTCTAAATCTGCCTCTATTTACTGAATAATAGAAAAAAAACATCAATCTGACCTAGAGAGCATAACGTATATATAGGGCTACGATAGGGATCTAAGGAGTAATAAGTCAGGGCTCCCAGTGTAAATAAGAAAACCTAATCCCACCAGGATTCTACTTCTTATTTCACTAATTATAATTCACCCCACTACAGAATTATAATTGAACTCACGTCCTTATCTCAATTATATTACGAGCTCCATGATATTAAATACTTATTAATCTCCCCACGTTAAGATTACAGATACCCGTTGATTAAAACAAATTACTAACAATCTCCCACTTAATCAACATCTTAACTTGAGACTATCCGCTTAACTTATTCGATATGTCGGATACAAATATCCACCTGCAGGGTTTAACATAATCGAAACCCATAAGCTTACTCAAGGGGTATCATCAATCCCTATCGGGACGTGGATTCCATTAATAATTAATAGTTGTCATATACATAATGTTGCGACCCAACCCACCGAGACTATTAACCGTATAAAGATCTCACTCTTTAATAAATCAAAGTCAATAACATTAAATATACACCTCTAATAATTATTTTTGGATTAAGAGCATAAACATTCATAATAACCATGAGGTTCCAATTGTCTTATAAAGTTAGTATAAAGACAATTACCTCAATGCGGTCCCAGTTCAATACACACAAAGTGTACTAGCACAATGAGTTAGAACTACACCGTTCCCTGTAGTCAAGATAGACCTACTAAACATTGTACTACAGTCCTAACGATGGTGTGTCCAGTTCCATCTAAGACTGCGAACCATATCTTATATTTCACAAGAACTGAGGATCTGATCTTCTGTGTGTAAGCCGAACTCTACACACCAGAATATCTACTTTGTAAAATAAAAGACACACATGCACAATATACAATAATATTATGCAAACATTGCCCATAAAAGATTCTCATAAAAAATGGATAAAACTGATTAATAAATAGCAATTAAATATTAATCTATTACACAAAAGCATAACTTTTAGTATAATTTTCTGACAAACTTCCACTAACACTCAAAACCATGCTGCCACGCATCTCACTTCCATTCCCTTTACGTGACTATCAAAAGTATTAGCCGGCAAGCTCTTCGTAAAAGGGTTGCTAGGTTGTTTGCCGATACAATCTTGGTCACAGCAACATCACCTCTCTGAACGATCTCTCGAAACAGGTGATACTTACGCTCGACGTGTTTCCTTCTTATGAGTCAATGGCTACTTAGAATTAGCAATTCCACCACTATTGTCACAATAGATGTAAAAGCTAATTGCACTAAAGGAATCACTTCTAGATCCATCAAGAAGTTTCTAAGCCAAAACGGCCTCTTTAACTGCTTAAAAAGCTACCACATACTCGGCCTCCATGGTGGAATCAATCAATGCACGATTGCTTGATACTTCTCCAACTTACGGCTCCACCTCCTAAGGTAAACACATATCCCGAGGTAGACTTTCTGGAATCCTTATTTGACATAAAGTTTAAGTCAATGTACCCATGAGGTACCAGACTATCTAACTGGAACACCAACATATGATCTCTAGTTCTTTTCAGATACTTGAGTATATATTTCACTGCAGTCCAATGCTTTTATACTGGATTACACTGAAATCTACTAACCATGCTAACAGCAAAGCAAATATCAGGTATAGTAAACAGCATAGCATACATGAGGCTTCCTACTGCCAAGGCATAAGGAACTGCCTTCATCTTCTCCATCTCCTCAGGTGTCTTGCAACATTGATCATTGGATAGGTTGATTTCATGTCTAAAAAGGGAAGAACCCTTTCTTGGAATCCTGCGTGCTAAAACGAGCAAGGATCTCATCGATATAAGTAACTTATGATACGCCCAACATCCTATACTTGCGATCTCACATAAGCTTAATCCCAAGGATGTGACCGGCTTCTCTCAAGTCTTTCATATCGAACTGGCTAGATAGTCACACCTTCATCGAAGACAACATTCCCACATCGTTTCCGATTAGCAGAATATCATCTACGTATAGTACCAGGAATACCACCACTTTTCTGTTGCGGTTCTTGTACACACATGACTCATTCGGACATTGATCAAAACCAAGAAAACGTGATTGCTTGATCAAAACGGATATTTCAAGATCTAGATGTTTGCTTGAGTCCATGAATAGACTCCTTAAACTTGCATAACGTACGCTTTTGACCCTTTGCTATGAATCCATCTGATTCCATAATGTGGATGCGTTCATCCAAATTTTTTATTCAGGAATGCAGATTTCACAGCCTTTTATCAAAAATTTGCATCTTTATCTTCTAATTCCTCATTGTAGTTGTAGGGTTCTGCATGTTGTTCTTCAGGGATCATATCATAAGATTCTCCCAAGAACGTATACCGATTGGGTAGGACAACAACCCTCCCACTACGATGAGGTACCAGTGTGTCAACAACTCTTTCTTGCAGTGTAACCTCCGGTTCTATTGGTGTTGAAGAAGTCTTTATTGGTCCCTCTCCTCTCAATTTCTTTAGAACAATCTTGCTTCTGGGCTTATGGTCTATTTCATAGTCCTTCATTAAGTATCGAGCATTGGTGCTAACAATGATCTTTTGATTCTTAGGACTATAAAATAATCCACATTTTGTTCCTCTAAGGTACCCCACAAACAGACAAACTTATGTCCTTGATTCCAATTTATCTGTGTTCCCATTTAGCAAATGTGCTGAACTACCCCAAACCCGAACATGCTGCAGACTAGGTTTGCGCCCAGTCCACAATTCTGTGGGTGTAAATGGTACTGACTTAGATGGTACCAAGTTAAGAGTGTTCATTACTGTTTCTAGTGCATGTCCCCAAAACGAAATTGATAAATCTGAATAACTCATCATTGATCTTACCATATCAATAAGAGTCGTATTCCTTCCTTTTGCTAAACCATTTTGAGGTGGATACTTGGTGCTGAAAACTGGGATGTAATCCCTTCAGCTAACAAGTACTCCCTAAACTCTCCCAAGAGGTATTCGCCACCACGATCAGATCGCAGTGTCTTACGACATTTACCTAGATACTTCACCGTTTTCGCCCTATACTCCTTGAATTTCTCAAAGCATTCGGACTTACGGTGCATCAAATAAATGTAAACATTGAGTAATTATCAATCAAAATGATGAAATACTCAAAACCACCTCTTGCTTGGACATTCAAGGGTCCACACAAATCAGAATGAACCAATTTCAATGGCTCTTTGGCTCTATAACCTTTTACTGATAAAAAAGTCTTTTGGTCATCTTATTGTCTAAATAAGATTCACAGACTAGAAGTTTCTCAACTTCCAATGAACTTAAAGGTCCATCCTGACTAGTCTAAAAAACCTATTCAGACTAATGTGACCAAGGCATAAGTGCCAAAGATACATTTGGTTCAATTTAGAAGGCTCACTTCTCTTACATGGCATATCATTAGTGTTATTCAATTCATGCAGTTGCACTGTAGGAAATATAGGATTAATAAAGTAGAGATTATCCACCAATGAATCAGAATAGATAAAACGTTTATTTAACTTAATAACCTCAAAGTTACTAAAATAAACCAAATATCCATCTTTAATCAACTTAGAAACTGAAACCAAGTTTCTTCTAAGTATGAGAATATAAAGATAATCTTTCAAAATTAAACTCCTATTATTATTAAAATTTAAAAACACATTTTCTACTGCAACTGTTGCCACTTTCGTAACATTACCCATGTGTAGATAAATTTCTCCATCACTGAGTCTTCTGGTTTCCTGGAACCCATGCAATAAATTACAAATATGATTAGTGGTTCACGTATCTATACACCAGGTACTGGCAGATGACACCACTAAACATGATTCAACGACTAGCGAAAAGATTTATCTTGATTATTCACTTTATTGAGATAGAATAGACATTCATTCTTCTAGTGTTCTTGATGCTTGTAGTGAAAACACTTGCCCATAGGCTTTTTCACTCTACCTTGAGGTGCATAAACTGCCTCCATAACCTTTTTTCTGAGACTTGTTCTGCTTCTTCTTGCCTTTCAGCTTAGAAGTAGAAACCTTCTCTGCCACTAACACTGATGGTGGTTTCTGCACAACCAAAGGACTCTCAGCTGCTTGGAATTCCTTAAGAAGTTTCGCCAAAGATAAATACATTTTGTTCATATAATAGTTCAGGTGAAATTACATAAAATTCTCAGACTGCAGTGAGTTAAGAACGAAAACGATCTGGATTTTCCCATCAATTTCAGCTTCAAAGATCTCTAGTTCATTAAGAAGAGTTATCATCTTCAGAACATGATCCTTAATCGGGGTCCTTTCAACATGGGTGATACTCACCAATCTTTTATGAAATTTTACTTTCTGTTCTGTGGCATTCTCATCAGGTCTAGGAGGGCACGCCTCATACAGCACAAAATTGTGCCCTTCAGCAGTTACCATAATATCCAAGTTTCTTTTTCAGTCAATATAATTCGATCCAGTAAATTTATTTTCTTTGAGAATAATGACAAGTGGATTGAAAAAACCCATTTTTAAATCTGAGAATCACATAACAACAATTATGAAGGGCAATTAAAAACTTTGAATTTCATTTTAATATTGGTTCCTTCTACCACATGTTAAAAGAAAAACATTGGCAACCCTACACACCGTAAAAAGCATGCTTCAATGGGAAGTCTCTACTCTTTATCATTTGTGTAGATAGGCACAACCTTTTAATTTTACTATTTAGACACTATACCGTGCCAAGCAAAATTAAATAGCCAATATAGCTTCGGTCCAATAAATAATAATAGTGACTCAGATGGTCAGAATACTATTATTTACAGCTAAGTGTATACCATTACCTAGCCCCATGACCCATTGTTCCGCTATGAATTATCTCAGATGGTGAAATAATTCACACAACAATTATCATAGATCTATCCTTTAAGGAAGTTTGTACCGATGAGGCCATAATTAATTTTACCCAATGGAGGGGAAGGTTCTAAAACCATCACACAAAATTAATTACATCATTTACATACTAGTAATGGAGACCGTGGGATTTATAAAAAAATAAACTCCCTCTCCCACTTAGTTATTTAAAAAAATTGTGAGGGTTATTAAAATTTTCGAGTTTGCAAAACTGCGATCTAGGTCAAAACCAATTATCACCATGTTGTCCCAATATGGTAAACTATCACATATGTAAACAATATGGAAACACAAATAATAAGGAAACACAAGATAAAGAATCCAGCTATTATGGTTAAAGATGCAATCCTTGAGCAATAAGGAATCCTTCCAAACTTGAAATCCTTAAGCAATAAGGAGTCCTTCCCAACTTGAAATCCTTAAGCAATCTTTCCAAACTTGAAATCCTTCAACTATACTTGTGTAGAAGGTTTAGATACTTTGAATCAATTAAGGAAACCAAAATCCAACCGTGCTTAGGCAAGAAAATTCGGATTTGACATATTCTCGCGTAAACTGCACAGCCTTCAGTATTTTGGCCATATCTTCCTCATCCGACCTCCAATTGAAGTGATTCAAATTGGGTTGGATTCAAAATTCAATTATCTACAACTTTCGTGAAGAACAGATTTTCTGATTCCAACGTTTACTGGGTCGAAATAGCCCTGCAATCAGACCCTACGAATCTGGAAAAAATCTGTTGCATGCCAAACAGCTTGTATCTTTTGTATCTATCATCTTCGATCTTCGAACAACCGTCGAATGCTATTACAATCGAAGAAACATACAAATATTGATCTTATGCCTCCATTGGAGTTCACATGCTACATTAATTATTACAACCACGAAAAATAATCGTGGCACCCAATAAATAACACATGCTACGTTAATTATTACAATCACGAAAAATAATCGTGGTACCCAATAAATAACAATAACTACGAAAAAATTATCGTGGGATCCAATCACATAAAATCAACAAAAATCATGTGACCATAATAGCTGCGTACAGTCCATGGAGTCATAAAGCTCGGCTGTGGTAATGCATACTCATCCTTCATTTTCTCATAGATACTTGGAATCACTGCTCGAAATATCTCTAACACATCATCCGTGGCCACCCACTGAAGAGTTTTCTCACTTCCCTTCTAGAGAGATTGAAAAGATGATTCACAAAAAGGCCACATAAGAGCATCTCCAATGAGAAGCTATTTTTCTTGCCCCAGTCATTATTTGGCAAACGTTCGCAAAATATGCAGCCCAATTGTATGTCATTGTGCTTGCCAAAGAATTTTGGCCTAGGAAATGGCTTTGGCAAAGCCATTTGTTGCCACATCACTGTTTTGCATTGACTCATTTGAATTGACTTTGTGATCCAAATCTCTAGGTGAAGTATAAGAGATCCAATGGTTGTGATGTCTTATGCCCAAAAATATAGCACCATTGGAGCATTTTTTCAAAATTTTAGTTAAATGACACTGTAGCATGCCGAAAAATAGATTTGGTCATGACAAATGGAGGTACTCTAACGCATTAAACAACATAAATTTTTTAAAAGGTTACCTGTTTGTCGGGATGATGCCTTGCACAGCTAATTAATAAGCCAATAGATTCCTCCATGAGAACATTCTAGGTGGTGGGACGTCACCTAAGTCGCGTTCGGATTTGTCCGGCCATGAGGACCCGAGAAGGGTAATTTGGCCTTGCTCCAGTACACCATTGACAGACGTGCTATCTATAATGTTTTCTTTCATTTAAAAAAAAAAGAAGTCAAAATCATGAAAGAATAATTTATATGAGCACTAACACAATCATCTCAAAATGAGAAGATTATTTAGATCTGATAATGATAGAATTAAAAATACCAAATTAATAGAATATGCTAATGTGCAAGAGCAATTGAATCACTGGACGATTCCTTCTGTTCGTCCCTCAACCATTTATGGGCATGGTTTGTTTGAATTAAAAAGTAGCATGACAATAAAACTATGGAAAGAACTAAAAGCTCAGAGCTTAATGATAAGATAATAAATCTTATGGATAGAAGTGATTTAATTGCCCATATGCGTAATTATA
Source organism: Rhododendron kiyosumense (assembly GCA_019656275.1). NCBI lineage: Eukaryota > Viridiplantae > Streptophyta > Magnoliopsida > Ericales > Ericaceae > Rhododendron > Rhododendron kiyosumense. The sequence goes on from BPLS01000548.1 coordinate 280,554, forward strand.
AATATGTCCATATTGGTTTGGTGCAGATAGCTCTTAAACCATTGACTTTGTTGGGAATGGACAATTGCCTTCAAGTAACTTTACGAGATGGCAGGTGCAATAATTGGAGATCTTCAATAATGGGAGCTGTAGATACTAGCTTGTGTCATAGTCCGGTTTATTTCAATGCCCATCCTAATTTAACACTATCATTCACAGATAGGAATATAGGCGAAACCCTTAATTGTAGAACTCAGACCAAAGGTTATGACTTTTTACCAGGATCTGAGGTAATAACAATAGTTTATAGAATCTATTATAAAATTATGAATACTGTTAATCCAAGAGTTCGGCAATTAGGGCCACTGGATCAGACTGTTTTAGTAGATACTAATATGTTGACATCTAATATTGCAACCATATTAATTGGAAAGAAATTACATTTCCTGAAAATTAGATAATAAACAATGTTGTTCCCCCTAGACTAATTATAAATCAGATTGAACAAATAGTTCAAGATAATGATGGAACCGTTTCCTCGAATTTTAGAAATTCTTTATCAAATCGATATCCTAGAAGCAGAAGTACTAGGAACAGTATTTCTGCAACCCAGTTACCATATAGGGTAAGTGTTCCTACAACAAGTAGACATTCAACATTTGGAATTTTAGAATCTCAGCCTCCAATCGAGGATGTGAATCTTGCAGGTATAAGGATATCTGAAAATCAAATTCCTCATGGGGTTTGCAGTAATTCTTCTATTCCCAATGCGGTAGAATCTCCTACTGCAAGTGACATGAACTTTACTTTTAATGACAATAGATCCTGAAATTTACTTTTAATGACAATAGATCCTGAAATTAGAAAAGAGATTAATCAGGAATTTTACCATCCTAAATATGAAGAATTTAGGAACTGGTATTTCTCTAAATATAATGAGAATCAATTACAAAATTTTAAGAAAGAATATTACAACTGGCTTGAATATTCAAAGAAAATTATATCATTTACCCAATGGTTTTATGGCAAATATTTTATAGAACTGGATAGAACCATTAATGTTATGGAAGACTATCATAAGAATTGGAAATCTATGTCTGGAACTGTTATTAGAGCAGTCCATCCTCCAACTATCCCCTGAAAATTAGAAGAGAGTACTGGACCAGACTCTTCCTTAGAAATTGTAGCTTTTATCAAACCTGCACAAAGAAGAGATAGTTATGAGAAAATTTATAAACAAAATAATTATACAAATTTACATCTTAGTACTGTTGGGACTCAATTAGTTCGAATAGAAGAATAAATAGCCCAAGTTGGTGACGATAATAAGAATCTTAAATATAAGGAAAATGATTAGGAATCCAAAACCTTTCTTACTAATATTCGTCCTCCAGTTTCAATAAAAAAAATTTATTTGAGCAATCCAACAAAGAATTCAGAATTATTAGAAGAATTGGGAAAAAGGCTTAAAGGTCTTTCCATTAATACTATTTCTGAGGATTTAGAACCAGAAATAGGCAATCATGAGATCTTAGAAATAGAGAGTTCTTTTCTCCAATCTCAAAACGATACTATTAATAAAATTCAATATCCCAATCAGAAATTTTCTTATGTAGGAGCTGAAAGATACTATTATCTTAGGCCTAGTCCCCAGGATATGTTATATGAGGAAAATAATTTTCAACGTCAAAACTCTTATAGTGGTAAAATCATATATGAATGGAATATAGATGGTATGACTGAATACCAAATTTTTGGAGTAGTACATCAAATGATAATGTACACTACTATTTGTATTCATAATAAAAATTTTGACAAGAAATAGCTGGTTGGATAACAGCTAGCTTTACTGGTATGATAAAAAGATGGTGGGACAATGTTTTAAGCACAGCCCAACGATTAGAAATTCTAGATGCAGTTACAATAGGAGAAAATGGCACTCCATAGCAAGATATACTTTAGGCCAATTTATTATTCTTCATTTTGTTGGCCAATGGGATAAACAACGAGAAAAAAGTAAAAAATTACTTCAAAATCTGAAATGTCCAACGTTAATTCATTTTCGTTGGTACAAAGATGTGTTTTTAGGTAAAGTAATGCAGAGGCATGATGCTAATAGTGAGCATTGGAAATCAAAATTTATTGATGGCTTACCTCACTTCTTTGCAGAGAAAATTAGGAAGAAATTAAAAGATCAACATAATGGGTTGACCATTGTTATGATAATTATACTTAGAGAAAATTTCAAAATAACACCTGACCTTTCACACAAATCACACACAGGCACCTGACCTTTTAAAATTATCAAAAAAACGCCTGACCTATTTAAAAACCTATCAATTTTATACCCACCGTTAACCTTCCATCCAAAACAGACGGAAATGCTGAAAATGTGCATTTTGACACAAATATTGGCAAAACAAGATTAAGGCTCATTTTGGCAAAACACAATATTATATTCATAAACAAGATTAAGGCTCGATTTGGCTTTAAAAGTCAATTAATAACTTAATTTTTGTCTTTATTTTCAAAAGAAAAAAAGCACATTTGTTAGTTTTGCGTCAAGACGAATTAATAAGTCACAAAAATTACTTAATTTTTCAATCCAAACCCACCCTAAATAAGGAATCAAATTTAATTTAGTAATTAAATACTCATAACTATGCAGCCAAATAAGATTAGTATTAAAACAAAGAAAAAGGCAAAAACAAAAAATATAGAATAGTCAAGCTTAATTTAGTAATTAAATACCCATGACTTGGCACTTTTCACACCTACCCATGACTATCATATATTTTTTGTTTTTGCCTTTTCCTTTGTTTTATACAGAGTAATCTTATTTGACTGTATAATTATAGTTATTTAATTACTAAATTAAGCTTGATTTCTTATTTAGGGTGGGTTTGGATTGAAAAGTTAAGTAATTTTTGCGACTTATTGATTCATCTTGACGCAAAACTAACAAATGCACTTTTTTTCTTTTGAATAAAGACAAAAATTAAGTTATTAATTGACTTTTAAAGCCAAATCGAGTCTTAATATTGTTTGTGAGTATAATATTGTGTTTTGCCAAAATGAGCCTTAATCTTGTTTTGCTAATATTCGTGCCAAAATGCACACTTTCAACATTTCCATCTATTTTGGATGGAAAGTTAACAGCGGTGTAAAATTGATGGGCTTTTAAATAGGTCAGGTGTTTTTTTGATAATTTTAAAAGGCCAGGTGCCTATATGTGATTTGTGTGAAAGGTCAGGTGCTATTTTGAAATTTTCCCCTTATACTTATGGACAATTAGTTTCCATAATAATCCAAGAAGGATTAACTATATGTAATGATGTAAAATTGCATAACCAGTTGCGAAAACAACTCTTAACTGGTAAGCAAAAATTAGGACAATTTTGTGATCAGTTTGTGTACGATATGACTAGATATTCAAAAAATTCTAAAAAGAAAAGTAGTAATAAAACTACTAAAAGATATTCTAAAAAGAAACAATCTTCTAAAAAAAAGAAAGCAGAGCAATCTGGCTCTCATGAAGGACTTCTACTTCTAAAAAGAAGTAGAATAATAAATCTAAAAAGAAGGTTACTACGAAATGTTTTAAATTCGGCAAAATTGGGCATTATGCTAATAAGTGTAAAATGAAGAAAAAACTCAATGAGCTTCAAATTGATGAAGAGCTAAAACAACAACTTTTCAAACTAATGATAAATTCCAGTGACTTTGAATCAGAAGATGATTCAGAAGATCAGATTAATGAAATTTCTAATGAAGAAGATACTTCTTCTGGCTTAGAAGAAGAAGAAATTCCCAATAATTGTAACTGCAACAATCTTGAATGTTTTACCTCTGACAATTATTGGATAGCAATAGTTGAGATGAATGGTCTTAGTCTTAATGTTCTTACTGATACACAACAAGGTTTGTTGGATATAATTGATCAAATTGAAAATCATCAGTTAAAGATAAAAATAATAGAAACATGTATTTCTTTTACTAAAGAAGAAGAGAAAGAAGAAAAACCTCAAATTCCTAATGAAACTTATAGTCTAAAAAATGTTTTAGACTGTTTGGAACAGGTTGATAATTACAAGCCTATCACAATTCCTAATATTAAAGGAGAGATAAACATTTTAAAAATAGAAATAAAACTATTAAAATCATTTCAAAATAAAGCTACTCCAGAGCTTTTTGATATGAATAAAAAATTAATTACTTTAGAAAAAGCTAGCACAAGTCATAAGGATGACTCAAATTATCTAAATATTATCAACAATGTGGTGTATTAAAAATGGCATATAAGAGTACTAAACTTAGTTATTCAAAAAGAATACACTATCAGCAATATAATAGCTCTTGTGGATAGTGGAGCGGATTTGAATTGTATTCAAGAAGGACTAGTTCCAACCCAAATTTTGAGAAAACTTCTCAAAGTCTCACTAATGCTAGTGATTCTAGAATGATAATCAACTATAAGCTTAACAATGTTTATATTTGCAATAAAGGAGTTTGTTTGGAAACGACTTTTCTTTGTATAAGGAATCTCCAACAAGAATTGATATTGGAACTCATTTCTTAGCTATGTTAATGTCAATGCAAACTAGCACCGCTGGAATAACTATCCATATTGATGGCCATGAAATATTTTTTGAATTCATTTCAACTTTGACTTATAAGGAGATTAATGACATCATGAGGAAAATCTCTAATAAGGATAGACAAATAAACTTTCTTCAAAAAGAAGTCCGAATTATGGGAATTGAGGAAACATTACAAAAACCTTTTATGAAAGAGAAAATTTCTCAAATAGAAAAGGATTTCAATAAAGAAATCTATAGTAATATCCCTAATGCTTTTTGGGATAGAAACAAATACATTGTTTCATTACCTTATGAGAAGGATTTTGATGAAAGGAAATTCCTACAAAGGCTAGGATTTCTCAAATGAAACAAGATTATTTAACAATGTGTTAAAATGAAATTGAAAATTTACTTAAAAAATAATTAATTAGGAAAAGCTACTCTCCTTGGAGTTGTATAGCTTTTTATGTCAATAAAAATGCTAAAAAGGAAAGAGGTGTTCCTAGATTGGTTATAAATTACAAACCTTTAAATGAAGTCCTAATGTGGATAAGATATCTAATCCCTAATAAAAAGGATTTATTAGATAGATTGAATAAAACAGTTATTTTTTCTAAATTTGATTTAAAATCAGGATATTGGCAGATTCAAATTAAAGAATCTGATCGATACAAAACAACTTTTACCGTCCCATTTGGACATTACGAATGGAATGTTATGGCTTTTGGTATGAAGAATGCACCTTCAGAATTTCAAAATATTATGAATAATATTTTTTTATCTATATGCTGAATTTGCTATTTGTTATATAGATGATATTCTAAGTTTTTCTCAAATCATAGACCAGCAAATTAAACATCTTAGAATTTTTAAAGATGTTATTAAAAGAATTGGGTTGGTGGTTTCTGCTCCCAAAATGAAATTGTTTTAGACTAATGTTAGATTTTTAGGACACAATATCCACCAAGAGAAAATTATCCCTATAGATAGGAGCATATAATTTGCTTCTAAATTTTCAGATTAAATAAGACATAAAACCCAATTGAAAAGGTTTGTTGGGAGTCTTAATTATATAGGGGACTACTATAAGGAATTAGCTTAAGATTCGGCTCACTTATATAAAAGACGTAGGAAGAACCCTCCTCCTTGGACAAAGTGTCATACCAAGGCTGTCCAAAAGATAAAGTTAAAGGCAAAACAGTTGCCTTGCTTAGCAATTGCAAATTCTGAATGGAGAAAAATTGTTAAAACAGATGCTTCTAATATTGGTTATGGAGGCATTTTGAAACAATATAATCCAAATACTTCCAAGGAAGAATTGGTTAGATTCACTTCTGGACTCTTTAAGAATGCTCAAGCTAATTATCGCACAATAAAGAAAGAAATTCTTTCTATTGTTAAATGCATAAACAAAATTCAAGATGATTTGTTAAATCAACATTTTCTTCCTAAAGTAGTTAGATAAAATACAAGGATATTATAATCCAAACACTTCTAAGGAAGAATTGGTTAGATTCATTTTCTTCCTCATTAGGGAGATAGATTTAATTTAAAAAGCTAATAAAAGCTCACCTAGGCCAAAAGACCAAAGTACCATAGTCTATAATCAAATTACTAGATTAGTCTTGAAACTTACTAAATTGCTATAATACCCTTATGTTTTATCTTATTTGCCTTATTATCCCCTAATTAGGTTAGTATACCATGTTATCCTTATAATTAGCCGATTTACCAACTTACCCTTACCCGTGGTCAAATTATTATATTACCGTTAGGTTTTGATTAAAGATTACATAAAATGCTCAATGTTACAAATTACTAAAATACTCAGCGCGACCACCATCATCATTTGCTTCCATTTCGGTTTTCATGCGTTTTTGTCTCTGTTCAAAGGCTTTAGAGCAACAAATTGAGATGTCTATTCTTTAAGCATCACTCGCACCAACCAATGGTTTTTCGAGTTCCGTTAAAGAGGGACTACTATAGACACCCAAATCCGGACCTCGGAGGTTCTTTGAACGCCCCGATGATGAAATAAAGGAAACATTATCTTTGAAAGCTTGAATAAAGGACTTTCTCAAACCAAAAGCCCAAAAACTCAAAAAACCTAGATAAGCCCAAAAAGCCTTGGACTGGACCTAGAATACCGCACAGAACACTTCTACACCGCGCGATGTAATAAAACCTATTACGTCGCACGAGGTCATGAGGTTAACTGCACGGCATTTTAGGAAAAGTTCTGACCGGCTTAATAAGTTGTCGACCACGCTTGTTTGAGCCACAGCTACAAAATGGCTCAACTGAAAAAGCACTTCTAGCCCACCTAAAAAACACCTCTCCCACTTGAATTTAAAATCTTTGGCTCTTGCCTATAAATACGCTCCTCCACTCAAGAGAAAATGGCCCTGGGCTCCCCAATCTTTCTCTCTCCTTTTGCCTTCACATCCCCTTTCCATTTTCAAGCCTTGAGAAGTGTTGTCCTAAAAAGACATTCTCTAGGCATTTCCCTTCTCAAAATGCTCCATTTTTCTCACCATCAAAGTTAGTCTCTTATTCACTTTGAGACCTTAACTACCAAAACACCCAACCACTCACACCCATACTCATCCTTTCTCACCCGATCTTGTCTGCACTCATCCATTATCATCCATCCTCCTTCAAGCTCAAGATCAAAGGTAAAAATCAAGTTTCCTTAGGCTAGGCCCTGAGGGGACTTTTTCTATAGACAGGCTTAACCCCTTTGGGTTAAAGACTGGTTTAAAAACTATTTTAAAAAAAAAACTAAAACAGCCATTGTACTGGGCATAACTTACCGCGCGGCGTTCTAATGCGTCACGCGGCGTAGTATACTCAAACGCGCAGTCTTTTATTAGTTACTGTCTATTTGTTTAAGCTATCTGGATCATGGCTATTCTCCATCAGATTTGTTTGAGTTGTTGAGATATTGTCACTAGTACTTTCAGAACAAGACTATATCTACAAGTCATGTTTCATTTCTGAAACAGGGTTTCTTGATCACCTCAAGTGATCAAATGCACCGAAAGTTGTTTTATCTCCATGGCTTGAAGAAATGGTGTTGTTCCCAAGGTGGGCTAGTAGTTGTGAATCTTTTAATATTTTTAAGGAACGTCACACGGGATATAAGATGGGTTAGTAGTTGTGAATCTTTTGATATTTTTAAGGAACGTCGCATGGGATATACAATACACCGGGCATTGTTCTGCGTACTGATGGCAGTCTAATAGCAAAGCAGGTAAATCGCACGGTATACCATAAAACCGTGCGCGACATTATGGTAAGTCATGCAGTAGTGGTTCTGATCCGGACAGTTTGCTGATTAATTATTTCATTTCACGACATCATACTCCTATCATTTCTGCACAGACAACACCACGTGCATGTTAATGTGATATATCTTCCCATATCCTTTCCCCCCTTGTTTATTAGAGAGTTCCATTTTTCAAAAGATGTACGAAATTTTCCCCTTTTTTTAAAAGATGTTTAGTAGCGACCGGTTTTGCTCGGCGAGCGGGGTGCTTTTTCAACAAAACCTTCTCTGTTTGTAATATGGCTCCCGAACCAAAAATCTCAACGTTTTCGCTAGACCAAAAGCCTTCCTCTTCGAAACAAACTCTCGATTTTTCAGATCATCCATCTCAAAAATCCGGATGGCGACTCTTTGAACGCGCCGGACCGGGGGAGCCCACATAGACGTTGCTTAAGTTAAAGGAAATTTGATTAAGCAAAGGAGGTTGTGAGATGTGATATTGTTGTGATGCCATGGTTAGCGCTAGGGTTACCAAATGGTAGGGGTGAGCATGGTCCGGTTTGGTTCGGTTTTATAGTAAACCAAGAACCAAACCAATACCTACGGATTATAAATTTTGAGAACCAAACCAATCCATAAAACGCATAGAACCAAACCAATCCAATCCATTAGACTACGGTTCGGTTTCGGTTTTAACCACGGTTTGCTTTGAACTAAACTATCATCTCCAAAAAAATGTTTGAAGTACTTAAGATTACGAAGATAAATTAAAAAAAACTTATATTAAAATCAATTTCATTTCGCAGTTGACATCTAACAAGAAAAGAAAAAAGAAAAAAGTTAGGATTAAATAAAATATTGTTGATTTGGAAAAAAAATAACAATCCAAAAAATCAAAACAAGAACAGGATTTGTTTTCCCTTACATTCACGGAAGCCATGCAGATTGCAGAGAGGCCTATGGGTAGAGAAGATAGATGGTTTATTGTGGCTAGGCAAGAGATGGATGCTACGTTAGTACATTATGTTTATATAGTATAGGGATAGGTTTTCTTATATCGAAAGTTAGGGTAATTAGTCTTGGTAATGGTAGTAGAGGAATTATAGGAATAGGAATTGAAAAACTAAATATTGGTGGATTTAATAGGATCAATAAATTAGGAAAGTAGGCTATATATATATATATATTATACGGTTCGGATCGGTTTGGAACCATAACCGTGAACATAAATCCACAAACCAAACCATATAATGCGGTTTCTAATTTTTTTAAATCATGACCAAACCATACTACTAAAAAACCGAACCAAATCTTTCGGTTTGGACTGGATTCACGATTTGACGGATATTTTGCTCACCCCTACCAAATGGGCCCTATGATTTCAAGGTTACCATTTGGGCCTTGTTGGATCGTTTGGTTACCTGAATGGACCAAGTTTGAATTGTGGAGATGAGACAGCAACGTCATGGGCAACTCTAGATGATGATCGTCCCCTTGTTATGGTCTTAAGCAAAACCATTTAGGTAAATAACTTACGTGTGTTCACCTAGGACTCTGGTGCAGGACAAGCAATTGTCCAAAGTTGGTCCAAGTAACTCCAAAGTTTCAATGTAATTATTTGTCATGTATGATTACTAGTTACTACATGAACTTACAACTGAGGGGTAGTCAAAACTCCCCAAAACATAAGGCTTGAAAGATGCAAAACATGCAGCACAATCATAAATCATCAGAACAGCTGTTTCGATATAATAATTCACCAGCGAAAAAACTCTTCATGGACTTTCCAAATCCCCGTCCAGATCTTGAACCACAAATGTCACACTGCCAAGCATCCTGAACAGAAAAAGGACACACCCCTATTACCTAGTGAGAAATGCCAAAACAAGAATGGAAGGAGAAGAATTCACACATGGGAGATACACCACAAACTCAGTGATATCCATTGATCCTTCTACTACCATTGTTATTCTTCAATGTCTTTACCACACAAATAATATCAATGGATGTTTTTTATTTTTTCAATGAATAGGTTTCCAAATGTCTAGAGAACATAAAGGGGCAAGCATTGCCTTGTTGAAAACATGGCGCAAGGCATTGGTAATTTAGCATTACTTACAACTATCGCAAATCATTCTGTTTTAGGATAGATAAAACTTAAATGCTCATGTAGCAGATAGCCCTATACACGTGTAATGATATAACTATGAAAAACTTCTTATTATAAATACACCAATAAAGAAATATGCATATTATTAGTTATCCATGTGAAGTATAATTCATTATGCATCCAAATCACAAATTGGAAAAAAAGAAATTGACCATGTTTGCCTGGGGAAAAACACCTAGTGAATGATGCCCAACATTATCATAGCATGATAGGCACCATCTTTTCTTTACACGCGGAAAGTAATACTCTGTAACAAACTTCCTCCAACAGGCAATAGCATTGGCATGTTAAGTTAAACATGTCATAGAAGAGTCGCAACAAACCCACTTCAGTGAGAGACAAAATCTGAACGCAACTATCCAAGATTGAGTATGATTATAAACAAAGACAAGACAATCATGAACCGGTCGTCTGGTCCAAAGTGTGAAAACAAAACAACAAGAAAGTAAGATCTGCTAGATGGAGTCCACAAGAAAGCAACTCACAGGAGGGCATTGCCACTTGTGGTATTCATATAAGTACTGCATGAGCTGACGTGAACAAACGCTGTTATCATAGGGCCGCTTCATGGAAGACATAGGTTGCATTCCCTGTTGTTGTTGTTGTTGTTGTTGCTGCTGCTGCTGCTGCTGTTGCAGTAGGTGGGCTCGCTGCATTGGTGGCATAGACTGCAGAAACTGTTGCTGCTGGTGCCGCAGCCTCTACTGCTGAATCAAAGCTTGAAACTGATTGTGCCTTTGCAATTGAGGATTGTGGTTTTGCAACTGCATGGAGTCCTATCTCTGTAGCAGATGTTGGAAAACCTGCTGTTGCATGACATCTTCCTGCTTGATATCCAATCGTGGTTTTTTCTGCGTTATTGGGATCCTGACTGAAAGACCCAGGGTGGAAAAGCGGGCCACCGGGAAGTGAAACCTGGCCCATTCGTGACGAGGGCAAGGCACTGGGATTCCCTTGCTGCGGTTGTGGAATCTGTTGGGAGTTTGAATTGTGAATGGAGCTCTGCTGCACTACAGAGGGACCCATCCATGACTGATGAGCCTGAAGTTATATTATTTGATGAAAACGACAAGGGTGATACCGGAAGGCACATATAAGATTCTCCATTGATGGCATTTCTATGCAGGTGGGGACCACCTGAAAGGCCTGAGTTGGCGTCAGTAACCATCACCCCAACACTTGGCCACGAGCTCACCACACTGTTCAAGATCGTATTGCTCGCGTCTCCAGAAACGGGCACCAGATTCGAACGTCCAGCTCCTGGAATCGAATTCGATGATTTCCCAAGAGATGAGCTCAAGTGAGAAGTTCCCAGAGTCTGAGAATCTCCATCTCCTTGGAAGAAGATTCCCAAACTAGCAGAACAATGTGATAACCCTCTGGCCACCCGGGAAGGTGCCATAGGTGGCACCGCCGATGATTGGATTCTAAATAGCTCTCCAAAGCCAGCCCTTACAGCTCTATTATTCTAACAAAAGGATCAAATTTCTCTATGCAGACAGCAATTTAACCTCAAAGAGGGATCCCCAAAAACTACAGCTGCCAAATCCCCAACCATGCAATACCCTATCGTTACCCTCCTCTTCCAACCAAATAAAGAGTCAACTTGTCCTGAGAGAAACTATTATCTGATCATCACAGTACACCAACAAAATCAGAAGTTCTTTAGGGATCAGACATTTTTTGTTTGACTATTTTAAGTCATCTGTTGGAAATTTTACAGCAATTAATGACAAACTGGAAAACACAGCAAACAGAAACCTTAGGATTCATACCTGAAAACCCTGTGGTTCGCCAAGGTTCAAGGTTTAAGCATGTTCAACCAAATTACCAGCAAAGAACTTTCAAGCGCGTCTTGATACATCACGTATCCTCCGGATCAAATATTCCTCCAAACCAGCACCTGCTTCAACTATTCTCGTGTGAGGCGTTACCTCCACCTTTAAAATCTCTTCCAAAACACTTCTCATTCTAACCATTTCATCCACCTCGCAAATCCTCGGGATTATTTCCATCCAAGTATCAACATGAGGAGATTCCCCAAGGTTCAACATTGTCCCCAACAACCCACAAGCTTCCTCAACCTTACCCACATTACAGAAACCCTTGATCATGGCATGAAACACTGAAAAATGCGGAGAAAACCCCTTGGACATCATTTCCTTGACATAATTCTCCGCCTCATCATACAAACCCTGCCTACACAACCCAGCAACCAAACTCCTATACGAAACTAGATTTGGCAAGCACCCATTCGAGGGCATATCCTCTAAAACCTTACAAGCATCGAGAGCACGATCTTCCCTACAAAACCCCACAATAACAGTATTATAATGAACAATATCAGGGTTGCAACCCTTGACCTTCATCCTACAAAGAAGCTTGTACGCCTCCTTAAGCTTCTTCTTCCTGCACAAACTATTCAACAACGTGGTATAACTCAACGTATCCGGCACAAACCCCTTATTCAACATATCCCCCAACAAGTCAACAGCCCTATTCACCTGACTGTTCCTACACAAACCCTGCATCAAAATCCTGTAACTCTCCACATCTGGCACGACATCTCTTTTAGGCATTTGGTTGAACAGGGAGTAAGCAACACTCAAATCCCCGTTCAAACAGAACGCCCTCATCAAGATATTATAAGATTTTGCGTTGGGTGTTACACAGTAGCGATCCTGAGCAGACTTGAAGAGGTCGAAGGCGGGGCGGAGGAGGTGGCGGCGGGAGGCGAGGAGCTGGAGGAGGAGATTGAGGTGTCTGGGGAGGGGCTTGGCATTGAGGCGGAGGACAGAGGTGTGGAAGGTGGTTAGGGCTTGTTCAGGGAGGTCAAAGCGGGAGTAGATACGAAGTAGGTGGGAGAGGAGGGAGGGGGGAACAGGGTGATTTTGGGAGTGGAGGAGGGAGAGGAGGTTGTGCATGAGGGAGAAGTGGCGGTGGCGGGCAAGTTTGAGGATGAGGGAGTGGAAGGTGGAGGGTGGGTGGCGGAGGGTGGGGTGGGTGGAGGTGGAGAGGTTGAAGATTTCGAGGGCTAGGAGGGGGTCGTGTTGGGAGGAGATGAGTTTGTGGATTTGGGACGGGGATGTTGGGGGTGGGAGTGTGGTTTGGAGAGGTGGGGATTTCATGGGTTTTGGTGCTGGTAATTATGGTCCCTGTTTTTTGTTGGTTGTTTTTGGTATTGAGAATGTTGATGGGGGCTAGAGAGAGTTGGGAGATTTGGAGGCGGAGTGGAACGGTGACGACAGTTTCACAGGGAAGAACTAGGTGGGCAGCCTCGTGCTCAGCATGAGTATCATGCCCATCGTTTAATGAAATTGGTGTAATAAAAATCTGCATGAAAGAGATCCAAGTTAAAACTATGGTGAAATAGTTATGGTTTACGCATCCCTTGACTATTTCCTAATAGTTCTGAAATTCTCAATCCCACCACCAGGAAAAGGCAAACAGTACTGATCAAGAATGCATAGAATTGTTCCAACAAAAGGCCAGTTCACAAATTAGTAATTTAGTTCACGTAAATGAGAGCACCATCGAAGTAAATATCTTAACTGACCATAAAGAAGGCAGGAATAAGACGGGGGGAAACCGAAGCCTGGGCAGAAAAATACCTCAAATTCTCGTCTACTTGTTTGTCTTTTATGAGTATAGCGACTTCCTCAATGCCATTGCACACCTCAAAATCCTATATATTATTGCCAAAAAATTAAATACACAGGTAGCAAAAGAATTTAATATGCAGGCATTGTAGATAGCAAAATAAATAAGTACATACATTTTCGCATTTCTGAATCCAAACATCCGAAGGACTACTTACATTTCAAGGGCATTTCTACTAGTTAGTTTCATAAATAATAGCTCTACACTGAATCTTAAGACCTTATATTCTGAAAAGGAAGACCGTAGCTTAAGAACTTTATTCAGAACTAATTCTTCTCAGAACTTGTATGACTGCCTCATTTAGTGGTAATGGAAACTTTAAACAGATATGGGACAATGTCTACCATTTGGTTGGCAGATGAATCGAGCATTATTGAGATTAAAGCATCCAGACACGTGGCTTGCTCAAATACTCCTCGAGTGGATAAGATATTCATCAATACCTGCAACATATGAAACCATGTCAAATCTGACATTCCTAACGTGACATAAGAAGAAAACTTCTACAGCAAAGTGTTGAAACTAAGGGAAAGAAAAGATTAATTTCCAAATTAGGACCAGATGTATGCATAAAGTAGCCATTGAAGAAGTAAGAAATATTTTTTTGTTGGAAATGGCTAGAAGCAGGCGGCAAGCAAAAGCTGCATGACACAATCAGTTGAATGGAGAAACTCAACCACAGAAGATTATTTTCCATGTTTACATGATTCACAATGATATCCTACAGAGAACTACTTTGCATGGTGGCTACCAGATGTATCCCTGAAATCTTACTCATGTCGAACAACTATCCTGCGTAAAGGGGGCTCAACAGTCGAGAGGCTTGTGATAACTATGTCACAGCTCATATAAAATGTGATTTCTGGAGAAGAACCAAAACATATTCACATAGCTCAATTAGGGCCAAGCAATGTGGGGCTTATACATTGCATACAGAAATGATGGCTTCTGGCTTCTTGTTTTTACCATTTGATAGGAATGCAACCATTTGATAGAATGGAACACATTGCCAATCATGACCGAATTAGAAGCCTTCCTTTCCATCGAGTCCTTGAGCAATCTATCATCTTTTTTTTTTTTTTTTTTTTTGATAATCAAAAGGGTAGGAGGGGGCGACCGGCGTAGCAACCCCCATTGGGCGTGACCATAGAGGCTCCCAACCTGCTGTGGAATGTCTGGTTCGAGCTATAACTACTGTCCGTGAGGACACGCCGTCACCACAGCACCACCTAGGCGCACAGCTGGCACAGGGCCCTCCACTCGACCCTCCAGCTCATTATATGTTTTTTGCAACTGGAGAGGCTCGAACCCGAGTGCACGCGGAGGGAAAGGCACTTAAGCCCCATCACCCATGCCAATTGGGCTACAACCCTCGGTGGTAGGCTAGTGCAAAAAAACCGCTCGCCCGCGAACCCTGCCCAAAGGGTTTCGGGCAGGGCCGAACATGTGGTTCGGACGGGTACGGGTTTAATTTATGTTAAAAATCAAATTTTGGTTCGGGGTGCTGTGTTTCTTACCCGACCCAACCAAACCTGACCAATTCATAAAGATTAATTTGGTTTTTGGTCGAACCCGACCCGACGAATCGGGTTCGCGGACCGTTCCTACCCCTATTCGGTTTGGTTTGCGGGTCTAAAACATTTGTTACCCAACATGTCGGGTTCGAGTTCGGAGTCAAACCCGCCCCGCCCGACCTGTGCACACCCCTACTCGGTGGTGCAATCTATCATCTTCAATAGTAAAATGTATAGTTCTACGTCTCTCACATTTGATAAACAGTATGCCCAAAACATTTTTTTTTAAGGGGAGGGATGAGGGAAGAGGAAGAAAGATAAGGGAAGCCGACCCAGTTGTAAACAAGAAATGTGCCTAGTACGACATTCTTCTTACAATATCCGAACTGATATATGATTATAAAACAACAGAGACAACAAATAGGTTAACCTAAGAATTTCCATACATATACGTACATATATGTATGCATATTGTTTCTGATGGGGTAAACAAGAGGTTAACCTATGTAAAAGTATACCTGGATTGCCTTGTGTTGATGAGCCAGCAGCGTGCTTTCTGTGCAGCAAACAACATTTCCTTCCAAGACTCGAAGTTGCAACTTTAGAATCAGTTGAAGGTGTAACTATCCTAATGGGTTGTTTGCCAAATATATGATCCAAATTTGCTACCCTCTGCTCCTCTAGCTCTTTTAACAAATGCCAAAACAGTACCGGCACAACTGATTGATACCAAAACACCATGACATCAGCCACGTCCCAATGTCAAATCATACAGATATTTCCCAAAGGAAAACCAAATTGGCAAATTCTTTGCACTTCAACAACAGAAACCGTTAAATTACCAATTCTCAACCCTTGACGGCTGACATATAAGCATAGCAGCTATCTTTCAAAACTTCTAAATTCCATCAATCTGAAAACAACACTCAGTTTGGTTGCTGAGAAAACATAGGAAAGCACAAAAACTTAAACCCAGTATTTCCGACTTTGATTTTCTTTGAGGAGCAAAATGAACAATGATAATCTAATCCAATAATTTTTTACTTATTTTCACTACTCGGCAAAAGTCAGTATGATTGGATCTAATCAAATCATCTTGGCTTGGCAACATTGCAAAATGTCAAATTTTCAAATATTGAACCAAATCAACCATAATATTAGATAGTTTCTCTTTTCTGGTATCATAAGTTTCCTCCTTTTTTATCTCGGCGACCAAACAATGACGACAGCAAGCAAGCTGTAGCCTGTAACACATCCTAAACATGTATTTTCATGATCATCTATCCAAATCACATAGATGCAAACATCAGGAACGAAGAAAAAAAATCAGGATCGAGTACATAAAAACCAATAAGTAAAACAAATTCACCATCCTGGCTTAGCAACAGAGCAAAACGTCTCCTTTTCCAGGAAATAAAACCAAATTTGCCAGAAGATTAGATAGTTTCTCTTTTCTAGTCATTCAAGTTTCTCCTTTCTTTCTCAGCAACCAAACAAGAGATGACAGCAATCAAGCCGCAACAAATAATTAACAAATACAGAACTAAACATATCGTACCTCCATTCAATTCCAATCACCACAAACTCACTTAGATGCAAACACCGGGCTCTAGTACGTAAACACAAACAACTAGAAAAAGTTTTACCCCCTTGCTTAGCAATAGGGAAAAATGACGTCTTTTTCAGAAATTAAACCTAGAATGGATAGATTATCTACTCCGGTGTTTAAAGTTCCTCCTTTCTTTTTTTCTCAACAAACAAACAAGAAATGGCGGCAATCAAGCCACAACAACTAATTACCATACACAGAACAGAACAGACCATTTACACATTCGATTAGAATCACTACAAACTCTTATAGACGTAAACATCGGGCTCTAGTATATAAACACAAACAAATAGTACCATCTTGGCTGAGCAACAAAGCAAAATGTCAACCCAAAGGGGTTGGCCTAGTGGTCAGACATTTTGCTCCCTCCTAAGATCTCACGTTCGAAACCTCTTACGTGCTATCAACTCCTTTGAGGCCAATTAGAAAGGTTTTTCGTGGTAAATTTTTCGCAGAGAAAGCAAAATTACATCAGGTCAAAAAGAATTACATTACATAAAGTTTAAGGGCAAGAAAAAGAAGGGTGTGCCTATTTACCTGAGAATCACACAGAGACGAACCCAATCCAACTCCCAACACTTTCCTTCATGACATGGAGGAACTTTCAAAACTGAAATCGAAATGGAACCCAAAAAAATCACTTGAGACCAGAATCTTTAGAAACCGAATTTAAAAACCTGCGAAGGTCACTATCTACAAACATCAATTTGGCTAGGGCAATAGAAAATAGACGAGGAACTAAAAGAAAATTTTGAAACACGAAGAGTAAGAGTAAGGGAGCCTGAAGAACCCAAACCTGAGGAGAAAACCAGCTTCCTTTCGATTCGTCGAAAATTACCCAGCGTCGATGTTGATGTTCGTCGATTTGAAATCTATTTCTTCGAAACGATATTCATCGAGTTGTTAGGATCTGATTTCTTCACTGAAAGGTAGAAGGAAAAACTGGAGTTTTTTACCGAACTAATCCTTTTTTTTTTAGAACTATTGGACAGAATACTCTCATTTTCAAACTATTTTCAAAATTAATCGGCATAGCCACTTTAACAACGCTACTCAGGAAGCGCTATTCCAAGTGGTGCTACGGGATTATGCCATTTCGAGTGGCGCTATGGGATTATACCTTGTGCCACGCGGCTGTCTGACACGGATTATTGCCATTTGAAATAGCTCTATCTAATCAAGGAGAGCCACCCGAAGTGGCTCTAGACCTTTTAAACAGTGTTTTCCCCAATGAGGCTAGGGTTTGTATACCGCTAATCCCAACGACGCTTCTTCTCCCTGTCTCCTCTACTCTGCTCTGCTTCCTCTGCGATCTCTCAAGTCCCACCCCCGCGCTAGCCGTCGAACACCGGCCACAATTCGTCACTGGCCGTTTACCGTATGTATCTCTCTCTCTGTGCTTTCTTTGCATTCTCTGCCCTCTACTATTCTGATTACAAGCATTTATGGAGAGGAGTAAGGAAGAAAATCCAAGGGCATTAATCCCCAGTCCACACGTGAGATATGGCTTTGGTGAAAGGGAAAAATACTTGCTATAGATTGGTGAAAGCTACGGAGGGAATTTTTTTTTTTGACATAGTCAAACCAATTCCAATTTGAATAATAAAGTTGGGGAGAATTAGCTACCTTGGTGGGTTAAGGAGAATTAGCTACCTCAATGTCATGATTTTGTCACATACCACGTGTTCGAAAAAATGGGGCAATGAGGAGACAAATTGTTACGGTGTTACAGGAAGCATGTTACAAAATTGCCTATGGAAACACACACACACAAAAAATAATACGTATGACTTGCGCATGCTCTTCTGGCATTATTTATTCTTATTAACTACTTCTAAGTCCATGATGCATAGGAATAATTGTAAGTTGTAAATGGTGCATAGGCGTAGTTAGGCTACGAACACAATGGTGGTCAAAGAATCGTATAATACCTGAATGATATCCTGTAAAATATTAAAACGTTGATTTCTTCAATAAGTAGGTTAGACTTTTATTCACTTAATTATTCCAACATCTTTCTTCATGGGTAAATAAGTTATCCCAAGTTCCTAACATTGTATTGTGCATTACACGATGACGATGTGCCTTCTGTTCTTATTTGTTGGGGAATAGGTTCCGATCCTAAGTTATTCTTTTTCGGTTTTCATTTCTCTTTCCCTTTTATGAATGGTTGAGAAAAGTTTTTTGCACCTTAAATTGAGTAGGTGCAAAACCCATTGTTCAAGTCTTTGTAAATTTGCATGTATATTGTTTAGCAATAATATGTCAAAATTGACAATTAATCTAAAATATAGGTCATACAATGGACCTCAACCTTAATGAGCTCCGTAGTCCCAACCCAGGGCCCAGAGATGGGTTGATTCTGCGTTTACAATAGCAGCACCGCTCTTGAGTAGTTTGGGAAGTTGATGTAAGTGACATTTGGATAATGTACGTACTTCATAAACTTTAGTGTAAATTTGTCAATCTAACCCATGAATTACCAATTTATTTTAGCGCACGCGGCTTGTGGATTCAAAAAAAGTCAGAGTTCGTAGTGCCAAGAAAGCTATACAAGCATTGCCATGGCCATCACCCCCGTGTTTTAGAGTTCATACGGCGTGCCTGTTTAGAGGGCCTTTGTTCATTGCCGTTTGTGTCCGTGGATTGGGGTCTCATTGCAGCACTTTTGGAGCAATGGCGGCCTGAGACACACACGTTCCACTTGCGGCCTGGTGAGTCCATAATCATGCTACAAGATGTTGAGGTTTTGTTAGGCATTCCGGTTGAAGGTAAACCTGTGACTTGGAATACAAACTTGAAGTCTTGCGATTTGTGTAAACATCTATTGGGGGAACAACCTACAGAAGAGTCGGACATAAACGGGATGAAGGTTAAGACCAGCTGGTTAAGTGATAGGTTCACTGGCCAAGTAGAGGAATGGGCTGACCCAGAGGTTGTTGCGCGCCAGGCGCGTAGCTACTTGTTGTTGCTTATGGGGGAAACTATATTTGCTGATCACTCAGGAATTTTGCAATCGTTTGTACTAAATATTTCAAATGTTCAACATAGGGCTTTTATATTTGCTTCCATTTGTGATTTGAAAGGTAGCCAAATGAATTAAAGTGGACAAATTATTTGGGTTTTTATGACTTCGTGATACTTATATTTTGTGGTTGTTTTTAATTTTTGTACATTCCGTTAAGAACTTTCCTCATATTTCCTATGATTGTGTGTTCATCTTCCACACAGGGGATATGTGCACTTGGCTAACCTAGAACGTTTGGAGAACTTTGATGAAGCTGGGACGTACAGTTGGGGCAGTGGTGCTCTTGCCAATCTCTACCATAACCTATGCCATGGTTGTAACGCTAGCACAAAATAGATTACTGGCTGCTTCATACTGTTGCAGGTTTGGGCTTGGGAGCGGTTGCCCTACCTTGCCCCAGGACGATTAGGGAAGCGTGCTCCAAAGGTTGGTGCTCCACTTATTGGATGGTAACTTCACTTCAAATTTAAGCACAAAAGAGTTAAAAAATTAATTTTGTTCAAAACTTAACATTTGTATTATTTTTGTTGGATATTTCGTTCGTTCTTTATGTTGAACCTGTCCAGTTCTCAGGTGGGACGATGCATTTCATTCCCCTGACTTGCCGACCCATCTCGTAGGCGCTTACAGGTACCACCTTGACATCTAGAGACCGGATGAGGTACGTACAAAAATTTGCTTCAATACCTCTACCCTTTAACTATTTTCATGACCATCTGTCTCCCCTCTTTACAAAACATGTTAATTGCATTGAACTACTTAAAAATTAGTACCCTTACTTTTTAATTGTTTTCAAGACCATCTTTCTCCCTTCTTTACAAAGCATGTTGATTGCATTGAACTGCTTTGATGTATTTTTTGAACATATATTTTTGCAGGTCATTTGGACCCCATATAGTGAGGAGCTCCTTGAGTCTCTACCAGAATATTGTCGGGCTGGTAGAGCTGTTTGGCGGGCTACTGTTCCCCTAATATATTATGCGATTTGTCAATATCACTAGCCTGAGCGAGTCATGCGCCAATTTGGTTTCCGCCAATGCATCTCCCCACCGTCTCGCTCTCTAGATCCGCCGCATGGCAAAACCCTTCAAAG
>BPLS01000548.1:301464-328827 GCA_019656275.1 Rhododendron kiyosumense
TGGTGCATTAGATTGGGCCTTGAAGTACCGGATAATTATAGAAGTTTGGAATAATAGATTTAATCTAGTCGTACCTCCGGGTGATATCGACTTAGTTGAATACCCCTTGGACGACCCTTACGTGGCTTGGTATGATAAGATTACCAGGCGTTGTATTAGCCGTGTTGGTTGTGGTGTAGATGGAGTGGTAAGAACAATTAACTTCAACTTTATCCTTTCCATATGTACGTAACTACAAAATTCATCAAATAACATGTGTTAATGTTTCATTTGCAGACTCGTTGTCTTAAGGCCCTCAATATGCCGGGAGGCCTTACTGAGATGTTGCTTTGGCGGGGCTTATGCACATGGGCGTGTTTGAAAAGTTTTTGCGCCTTCAACCCCCACAACATGGTGTTTTTAAGGGCAACTAGGAGTTGGGTCAACAAGGTGAGGGCTTATTGTAGGAAGAACGCCAACCATAAGCGGATGCAGCTAGCCACGGACATAACCATCCTCATGTGGAACACCCCGACGATAATATTCCAATTCCACTACATGCACCACAACCACCACCACATGAACCTAGTTTTTCTCCTCTCCCACATTTTGCCTCGTTTGTGATGAGTCCGTCTATTTTTGACCTCCAGTAGTTGAATCGACAGGGGGTGGTGGTTCGTCGTCTCAGACTTGTTTACATTCAGAGGTACCTTGGGAGCAATTAGAAGTGGTTGGATTTGGTGCAAGTACATTCAGTCACGATAATTTGGTGCAGGCAAAGAGAAGGAGGATTGATGAGAGTAGCTTAGGGGATGTAGGGGGATCGGTTGGAGATGGAGATATCACTCAGGTAGGTTTGGACACCCAAGACTTGCACGTTGACCTGCAGCACGAGGCAGAGGTAGAGTTGGATTTTGTGTCTAATAATGATGGTCAGGATGATGAGGTTGAGGAAGAGGTGGACTTTCAGCATTTAGTTGTAGGGGGAGACATAGAGGGTGGAGGAGAGGTCACTCAGTCGATTACTAAGATCCCTGTTGTTGCCCAACGTAGGAGTAAGTGGCAGAGAAAGAAGCCACGTTGTGGTACGAGTGGCACAATATGCAAGGATGGAGGGGGAAAGACTAAGCGGGCTTGCCACGAAAGGTAGGGTATGTGCATATTATACTATAGGTCTTTTTGTTTAACATAGATAACGTTAGTACTTTTTGCTGAAGATGGAGATATGATTTTATTGGTAACGTTGGTGGAACTCAATTTAAATTTGTGCTCTGATAACTCCTTTTCTTGACGTGAAAGAAATGTAGGTAGGCAAATTAGTTTTCAGAGATTTTGATCTTTTTGCAAATGTGTTATTATGTGGAGCTTGATAGCTACTAATTTCCTTGTATTTGTACTGGACTGATGTTGGATGACATATAATTAAGTCTCCTATTACTTTTCTGAGGAGCAATGTCTGAATATAATGGATGGGTGTGTCCGTAGCCGACACGCCCAAACAGGAAATGGATGGATATTGATTTACTGTAATGCATTTTGATTCCTTGCCAGTAGTAGATATGACAGACTTGGGTCATGGTGCTTTGTTTGTTTTGGCAAGTAGGTATTATGTATTGAATGGGTTTGAATAATTACAGTTGAACTAACTGTTGCTTTTTGAATATTATGGTCAATGGCAAATACGCCAATGGGTTGAATTGTGCCACTGATTTTGGATTGATTTGTGAGGCAATGGGAAGCAGGTATATGCATTGAATATTATGTGTTGAAATTGCTTTTTTTTTTGTTGAAACTGTGTTCAAGCAGGTATATGGAAGTACGTCAATGTGTAGACTGTTTTTTTGTTTTTTATTTTGGCAAAAAACGTGAAACTGTTTGTTTGGCCAATGTGTAGACTTTTTGTTGAAATTGTGTTGAAACAGTTTGTTGGAACTGTGAAATTTTTTTTTTTTGGGCAAAAAGCTTACCAATATATTGGGGGAAGGAGGTGGGTTTGGATTAAAAAGTTAAGTGACTTTGTATTTTATTCTCCTCATTCAATTGAATGTAGGTTATGTAACTCTCAAACGTCTCTCCCAAGTCAGTGGCATCCATATTCCCTGTTCCTCTCATTAGGCAATGTCCAAGTGATGGAGAGATTTTTTCGAAATTGCATAAATATGGAGAGGAGGAAAAAAAAATTCTCCATACATGAAACAGAGAAAAAAGAAACTTTTCCTTTTTTTTTATATAAAAAAAACATGTTTATTTTGCGTCAAACTTTTATGACTGACTGGATTTGCTTACTGCTACTCTGGTTTTACCTGTTGTAGGAGGATACCCATCTCCACTAAATTATCATTTTTTCCTGAAATCCTGCTGCACGTACATACTTCTTTTATTTTTTGCATTTGTAAATTTTGTGTGAAACTTTTGTGACCTATCGATTCATCTCGACGAGAGGAATCGAAAAAGTAAAAAAATTTGATCGAAACTCATAATTTTTTGAATAAAGACAAATGCGAGTCAAAAAAATAATTTTTTCAAACTTATTCTTTTTGTCTTTAAAAAAAATTACTGTATTCATTTCGACTAAATTTTTTATACTTGTTCAATTCCTCTCGCTGAAACGAATCAATAACAAATTGACGCAAAACTAAGAAACGCAATATTTGTTTTGTTATAAAGACAACAAATAAATTACTATTTCACTTTTAAAGCTCAATCCACCCTAAGGGCCGAACCGGCCTATGAATAGACTGTTTGTTTCCAAATGAATATTGTGAGGCCGTATTGGCTTACACCCTGACTGAACTACCCCAATCGAATCTTGTCATATTGGCTTACACCTTGACTGGACTACCCGAATCGAATCTTGTCAAGCTGTAAGGGTAGAGCCACTTGAAGTGGTGCTATCTTTATGGAGTGGAGCCATGTCAAGTGGCGCTACCATTATTGGATGGAGCTCCCGCTAGAATCTTGTGTAGGCCGTACGGGTAGAGCCATTTGAAGTGGCACTACCTAAGAAGAGCCATTTCAAGAGGCGCTACCTGACTGGGCTCATCTGCCCAGTTTGGCCCGAATCTTGCCAGCCATCAATCTGCACGAGCAACGACTTCAGTAAAGCTACTTAGATAGGCGTTACTTGACTTAACAAAATACCAAGTCCCTATAAATCATTTCTGCCAACTCCAAAGTAAATATAGACACAACGTGAACTACAAATTTCATCTTCCATTAAAAATGAGCGGTTCAAACTCTATGTACGTATTGGTTTACATATGTGGGCATGTTGTCCAACAACCAAACGGCCCATCCTACGTCGGTGGTAGGACAATCCCCTTATCAATTGTGAGAGGGATAACTCTTAATGACTTGCAAGAGATGATTTGGAATGCAGCGGGTATGCCGACAATAGTGATGAAAATAACATACCCATTCCCAATTATGAGCTATCCTCATGCAACATACCAATACGCCGCAGTTGATGTCGTAGATGATAGTAGCATTGGAATTATGTTTGATATATCTGATAAAATCACTGGCTACACCCCTGTTTTGTTCACGAAAACGATGGATGGCATAGGTAGCCAAGCAAATGAAAGTGTCGTTCACCATTGTTCGAGTCATCGGTCGGAACGACAATCGCGGCCAAATATTTCGCAACACCAACGAAATGACAACACTTTCATTGAAAACGAGGAGAATTTTGAAGACGTTGACGAGGAACCTATCATACATGAGGAAGTACACGATGACATTACAGACATTGGAGCGTTTGAGATGCATATTAGAGACATTGACGAGGCCTCATAGAGCTCGAAGGAAGATGTTGATGCTTTGTTAGAGGCCGACGAAGGCGAAGAAGACTCAATAAGGATATTCGAAAAGCCATCCACCATGATGACACAAGACACATGGACCAACCTCGTCGACCCTAGTCCACCAATGCCAACGAGTAGTCACATTGGGTGGGATGGGAGGTCTGAGCTTTTCGAGGGACAAGTATTTTTTATAGAGAATTCTCCCAGTTTGTATTTCATCATACATTCCATAGGTAAAATGTGGTATTCATTGAAAACATTGCATTCTCATACCTGTATCGATTTTTTTTTTGCAGATGTTCTTTTCGAAGCTTGAGGTTAAAATATAGTGAAAAAATATAGCATGGACAGGAATTATGTGGCAAAGACAGAACAGTCCACAACCTGTTTGTTGGTCTACAAATGCGCAAACGAAAACCCATGCTCGTGGCGACTTCAAGCAATAAGGAAGCCGGATCAGGATGTCTGGAAAATTATACAATATGCAGGACCCCACAGCTGCTTGGCTTTCAATGTCACCACAGATCATCAGATGCTTGACGCTCGCTTCATTGCAAATATGATTATGTCAACCGTGGAAGCAGACCCAAGTACGAAGGTCAAGGCTTTTCAAGCAATGGTAAAAGATAAGTGCGATGGTTACTACCCATCGTATGCAAAGACATGGGCTGCAAAGCAAATGGCTATAGCAGCCATTTATGGTGACTGGGAAGAATCATTTGTGGAACTCCCTCAATACTTGGAAGCTATTAAAGAGAGGAATCCGGGTACTAAAACCCATATCATAACAAAGGAGATAGGCAGGCCAGGACATGTTATATTTGATGCTATGTTTTGGGCTTTCGGACCTGCCATTGAAGGATTCAAGCATTGTTGTCCAGTAATTAGTGTTGATGGTACTTTTTTGACAGGAAAATACAAGGGAACGTTGCTTGTTGCTGTAAGTCAAGATGCTGATAATCAAATCTTCCCTATTGCATTCGCTGTCGTCGAGAAGGAGAACAAGGAAAATTGGGGGTGGTTCCTCTATTGCATAAGGTCTTATGTTACTCAACGTCAAGGCTTGTGTCTCATTTCAAACAGGCACTCAGACCTTCTTTCATATCTCAAAGGTGCTCCACTATGGAGACCCCTAGCGGCATACCACAGATATTGCGCCTGCCACTTGGCGGTAAACTACATACGGAAGTACAATAAAACGGTGGGCGACCAAGTAAAATTAGCAGCCTATGAAATACAAGTTCGAAAGTTTGAGATTGAGCTGCAAAAACTTCAAAGGTTTTTCGAAGGTGCAGTAAATAAGGATCTTGAGGAGCTACCCCTACATAAGTGGTCCTATGCACACGATGGGGTAAGGCGATACGGATCGCGTACTACAAACCTATGTGAGAGCTTTAATAGAGTCCTTAAGGAAGCCAGACACCTCCCCATAGTGGTCACAATTAGGACGACATTCTATAAGTGTGTTACGTATTTCAATAACTATGCCATCAAAGCAAGGGAGGGGATTGAATCAGGTAAAATATTTAGCAAATTCGCAACGGAAATGTACGATGAATGGAGGATGAGAGCAAGAAGGCACCAAGTGATTGAGTTTGATAGAAAGACGGGAATCTATGAGGTGCGAACTCCAATGAATCCAACTAGCCCATGTAAAGGAAATCACAGGCACACAGTAAACTTCAATGAGCAAACATGTACTTGCAACAAGATGCAACAATGGAGGATGCTGTGCTCGCATGTGATTGTAGTGTGTAATAGAATGGCCATGGACCCTACACGATTCATAGGCAATGTTTGGAGGCTTGACTCAAACATAGCCATATATAGCTCTGAAACGTTCGTATCGCTGCATGACAAACCATATTGGTCTTCCTACGATGGGCTAATAATTCATCCTGATGAAGAACGGCTTAGGGGTCGAGGACGTCCACAATTAAATCGATTTCGAAATGAGATGGATATGATGGACGACTGGCTTGAGGCGCAACCATCACACAAACAGTCTTGTACCTTGTGTGGTGGACATGGGCATAACAAGCGAAAATGTTCAAAGAGGGGAAAAGCGTCATCTTCAGTACCAAATATGTAACTTGTAATGTTTAAAACTATGCATCTGCTTGACTTTTCAATTGCTAAAATGGATCTGTAACTTGTAATTTTTAGTTTTTATTTTCTTTCATGGAAATTAGAGGATAAGTATTGTTCTTAGACCTATGTAATGCGAAATTATGATGGTTATTAGTTTTTCTAGCGCTTGAGTGTTCAATTGTTAAATTGTCGTTTAAAATAACAAAATCAGTACCACATAATTGAAGGAAGTTAACATTGTAATGAGGTTTTCAAAATAAATTAAAAAAAGTTAACTATATTTACCAAGTGATAATTAGAATTTTTCAGTAGCAAAACAAATATACACGATGCGTAGCAAAATTATGACAATGTGGAGTGAAAGGTTAATATTTTGAACAATACATTTCAAATGTGACAAAAAGACAATAAACTGTGTAATTGAAATAATGCATTTCAGCTATGTGAAAATAGACCATTGAACAGTGTATTGCAGAAATGTAAAGTCAGTCACGAGTTTGCATTTACTGGTCAGAAATTAATGTCATTGTGTGGTCTACATCTTCGCATCTATTGCAGGAGTATTGGATTTCAATAATTTTCCAACGAATATGGACAAATAATTTATTTCAATTTTATGTGTATAAAAAGAAGACACAAGAACCAGTCTTGCAACTTCTTATTTTCATTATATGGCAAATAACTAGCTATGAGGTACACAGTGCGTGATATATTTCAAGTAACGGGTCGTCATTGGCACCTTGATGACGATTTTGAATACCCTTTGAACCCAAACATGCGATACACACCCATTGTCTTTAAAGAAATGAAACGTGAGAATCAATGCCGACTTGAACAATATGAAGTTCTAAAATTCGACTGCCGGACTGTCAACATTGCAATTCCACGTTGCCGAGTAGCTGACATGCCAATTGATACTCCTCAGTTGTTGCAAAAAGCCTTGCATCATTTTCGTGAAGAAGTGAACCGCATGCAAATGCGTTTGCAACGACATCAGTATCGATTCTTAGCAAATGAACGAAGAGATGAAGGATTAATGGGTGAAGCTCGTTTTTATATGGAGGCTAGTATGAACGAAGATGTTCAATCCGACATCGAGATGTCAGACGAAGATCAAGAACCATGAATATGAAAGACATCATTGGAAGATCAACAACCATTGGAACTCTAGGTTTCTTTAATTCTGTCATCAATTTCGTATTGTATCTTAGTGTCATTGTTGGAGTTTTTCTTTTGTTGTAGTATCATCTTGATGTAACTATTGCAACTACTTTTCAATTTATGTTTTTTCTTATCAAGCCATTGAGAGTGATTAGTTATAAGTTATATTTATCCATGACAATACAAAATAACTAAATTTAAGTGATAATTATTATCTGCATTGTTGGAATTACAACAACATTAACATACTAGACATAAACTAATATATCAATAATTCATACTTAACATAGAAAAGACAAATCACTTAACATACTTAATATATATCCAATACATAACTTCAAATACCTAACACAGAACCAATAATGAGAGATCTACATGTCCTCATCGGACATAGCATAGTCAGATAGATATTTCTCATTATTTAAAGCGTTGTTACGTTCATTTTCTGTTAGTTCTCGCTGATTTGCCTCAGCCATCTCTGTTGCTAACTGAAGCATGAAATATCTACTCCTGCGCATCAGCATTATATTATTCTCCTCTTTGATTCGGGACATGGCTGCTTCATATTCACGTTTATTTGTTATTGGCATCTCTAGAGATCGACGATGTGAAATTCTAACTCCCGTGTTATGCAAATCATTAACCAATCCCTCCTGCTCTTCAACCCTAAATTTCCATTCTTGTCGAAGACCAACATAGTAATCTTTCGGGCTGGTTCTTTTTTCTTTCCAATATGGATCCTTGAACTTGGGAAGTATCCAGACCCTGGAACTTGCTCCTCAGTTTGCCATATGAAAGAACTATCTCACGATTAAGGATTATTACATAGAAATGTAGAAGTTGAAAGATAATTTATAGACAAATGTTTTGGCCAAATACATAGCTCATACTCTTAATGGGATCCAATAAGACAAGAGCCAGTAGGGGACCACAAAAAGCGATATATTAATAAGGCTGTATAAAAGCTCAATACAGTTTACATGGATAAAGTTGTATAAAATGAAGAATAAAACAAAGATGATTAAAAAAGTTTGTACGAATTTTTTAAGACTGAAAAAGGTTGTATGAATTGATGATGGCTGAAAAAGCTGAAAGAATCGAAAAGTCTGTAGTTGAAAAGACTACACCCATTGAATGAGACTGAGAAAAGCTCAACGATTTGAATAACGCTGAAAACAACTGTATGAATTGATTAAGGCTGAATGCATTGAATAAGGGTGAAAAAGGCTGCAGTAATTGAATAAGGCTGAAACAAGCTGAAGTAATAGAGTAAAAGGTAAAAAAGCATAAACAAATTTAATAAAGTTGAAAATGGTGTATGAATTATAAATACAATTTTTTTCAGTGAAGTTAATAAAACCCGACATTATATATTTTGGACAATCAATTTTTTTTTTTTTTCAATTTTAAGCAAAAAGTAGTTTCTGCTATTCACGTTGTAACAAATTAAACAATTTTTCACTACAAAACTTGGTTCGCAATTTTTTAAAACGATTTTAGTTGTTTTAGTCACGTTTCTCACAAAATGTTATTTATAAGGTAGAGCCAGTTGAAATGGCGCTACCTGATTAGGTAGAGCCACTTGAAATGGCACTATCTGATTAGGTAAAGCTATTTCAAGTGGCGCTACCTATTTAGGTAGAGCTACTTCAAGCGGCGCTAGTCCACGTCGTACAGCCATCGTAGCACATGGCAGAGTGCCACATGGCAAATAGCGTCAATTCTAATGGCACTACTAAGGTAGCGCTTGTAGAAGTGGCTCTACCGAGTAGTTTTAAAAATAGTTTGAAAATGAGAGTATTCCGGCCAATAGTTCTAAAAAAGGGATTACTTTGATAAAAAACTCGGAAAAACTCAATTTTGTGATCATAGGAAAGAAGAAACCCTAACCCTCATTCCGTTCACTAGCATGTTTTGGTGAAAAGGTGTGGTAGATGTAGGGAGGAGAATACGGGGAGAGGATCCAAGTCCGGACGAAGAAGGAAGGGGTTGGCAATGGTGCTGGCATGCGAAAACGGTGCCGGTTTGGAGCAAGTAGGTCGTTCCCTTTTGAAGGAGTATAATGCAGGAGGAAGAAAAATTAACCTATTTATTTTTTCCATAAAGCTATAGGGACCGACCATCCTTGTACCGAAATTGTATTGATGGCCGCGCCGGGCCATCTCCGGCCACCAGGCAGCCAATTCGAGCCGTCTAAAAATTAAAAAAAAAAAACATAAGAGGCCCTCGCGGAAATCAATGGCATCCGATGTACAATTTTGATATGCTATCCATCGGTATGAATAGCACTACTCTTATTTATTAGGAATGTTTTGGAAAACTTATCTTGACCCTATGATCAAATAAATCCTAGTCATCCTTGAAGAGGTGGAAGGCTTCATCGGTGCATGAGTCTCGTTTGTGAGACTCGTATTCATTTTCGATGGAAAGCCTCATTTTAGAGAGTTTCTTGGGGCCTCAAAAAACTCGAGACCCACCCTGCATATGTTTACATGTTCCTCAATGAGATATAACATAACAGACCGCATATGTAAAAATATCGAAGGTTAATTCGAATAATAAGGCAATTCAAAATAGTTGTGAAACATATGTTGCCCCTAGAATGAGCAAATTATATTAATGAACCTTTGCTTAATCAAAACTAATCAGAAGCTACATTTTAAGCTGGGAAGAGGATCGTAAGAGAAATATCAACAACAACAATGCATCTTCAACTATTTAACTTTTTTTTTTGGCCTGTATATACGTACATACATAAATCGTTAACTTGAATCTAGAAACAAATCAAATGTGGAAAGGTGTAATCAAACAAGTTATTGATAAAACATTAAGCATTCAAATTTTAATGATAAAACATGTTTTTTTTGGGTAAATAAAAACGTAGGCTGTCTGGCCGTCTATGGCAGGCTTTTAAAATACTACTCTCTCTTTTTTTTGGTTGGTTTCTCAAAAAATAATAATAATAATAATCAATCCGATAAAACATGTTTTTGATGAAACATTATGTCCGAATTCTTTAGTAGACCATTTCCTGGGAGGCCTTGTTTATAAACAATCTAGTCTATTATCTTTCTCCGGTTAGACATTAAAAATCAAACTCCATCTCTTCCCTAGCATGCCAATTTGCCAAATGAAACCAAGTTACTGCTTGGCCATGACTCTAGGAAGATTATGCCCTCTCTTTTTTTTGGTGAACAGTTGTATTGGAGTTTTAGAGAGACTCAGAATTGAGGAATGTGACTGTTTTTTCTCTTTGTCACACCAAAAAGGTATTCCTATATAGGCAAATAGTAGAGGAGCGACCGTAGTGTTAGGATATGACAGAAAATTTTTGTTCCTGCGTCGAATTACTTACTACTACTAAAATGGATGCTAGAACACTTGTGGTTCATTTTCACATTAATAAAAAGGATCATGTCTTTTAACATTTGTCTGAAAATATGCAGCGTGTCCAAGTTCCTTTTCCAACTGGTAGAAATATGGGGAGATGGAAAAGCGAAGTTGCAAGTGAAAAGAATTGATCCGGATTCGTCTACTGTGAAGGTTAGAGCAAACGAAATCATCTCAGGGTTCGGCTTCAATCTACAAACAATTGCCTCTTGTTAACGTAAGGTGAAACAAGAACAAGTAGGTATACATGGTTGCACCGGTCAAGCAGCCGCAGTGGTGGGATAGTAACTTTATGCAGTAACATCTGGTCGTGAGGACTCTCTTTTTGAAGGCCCTGGTTAGCTGACCCACAGCCAGCCACTGGGGTACTCTTCTCTGTTAATCTTTCCATTCTGTCATTCGTTGCCCAATAATATACCGGATTACAAAATGAGAAATGACTTTGTAAAATAGACGTCAATTTACGCTCTTGTTCAACCGAGTCCAACAAAGGTTGTGGACATCAAAGTAAGTCATAAATTAGAAATGAATTGGCTGCAAGTCAAACAAACACGAGGAAGATAAGCGAGAAAGTTTGGGCAACGTTTCTTGCTGATGTACCAAAGAAGGGTTAGAATGAAATGACTGCTGGTGTAGCATATGCCGTTTAGCGATTTTACACCCTGTGGAGTCTCTAGTTTAGCTACTTGTAATGAGCAACAAAAAACCTCCCTTCTCTCGTTATGATGCTGTGTAATACTCTTTTTGGGATGAAAGGTGCTTTTATACTACTACTTGAATTTTGGAAATTTAGTTTTAACTGGACGTGACCAAAAAACCACCGGTTTCGCTTGTTGAGCCGGAAGTATCCGACTTACCAAGTTATTTAGTAAACTACTTGAGGGTTAGGTAGCCCATGCCGCGAGAAATGAGCATCATTTTAAGTGACTTATTTTACCCTTACAATTATTAATGAAGTGGCAAATCACCCAAGCAATACCCACAACGATAATTGTTGTATCATGAAAGAGAGCTTTGATGACAATCACTGCAAATAATGTACACAACAAGAATTTACACGTAAAACCGAATGTGCTCCATTACATGACAAATGACCAATACATTGGTGACAATCACATGGTACCCTTTTACTAAAGATGGTCACCAAAGTATCACTCCTTTAAAACAAATTGATTCAGGATTGATGAGTAAAACTAAACAAAAGATGCTGGTATAAACTAGAGAATTTTAACAGCTCATCACCATGAACAGAACACAAATGACTAGCTAGCTCCATCAGAATTCAGAAAAGCAAGAAACTCCTTTGCATCCCATGCCATCTCCCCTCAGCTAGTTCACTGCCCTGATTAAGTTCATTTGGCAGAGAGCTGCACACAGATCTGGTTCTACTTGACAACAGTTGTTCACAAAACCCTGGTGTGAATATACCATCGTGCTAAAAACACAAGATCATACCAGCTAGTGAATTCCATAGACCAAACCAAACTTCATTCTTATCACATCTACAAAAGAGTTGAAAGCACACAATCTCAGAAGATTGCATGTACCTATTTACCAATTCACTGGCGAGTTCCAAACATCAACCAAACTAACATTTTAAACATGGCTACAAACAAATTGAAAGCATACAATAGTACCTCTTGTTGCTCAACTTTAGACAACTTTGAGTCTTTGAGGATTCAACCCCCAAGGGCTAAACCTTTAGACGACAATGCAAGTATGGTTAATTCTGGTAAGTGTGCATCTCATCTTTGTCCCGCTTAGGGTCTATTTTATGTTAAAGATTGCCTACATGGAAAAAACCTTAAAGCAACTAAGAAGACAGCTATGACTTTATAAAAAAAGATTATTAGAACTGAATATATAGTTTATTGAACATGATTTATCTCCACTTTTAGCCTTGGGATTACTAAAATCAGCAAAAATACTGATCATGAGTACATATAAGTAGAGAGAACATATTGGGAAGAGTCTACAACAAATAAAACCACAAGTTCCCTCCATTCATGTCTCTAAGTGCCAAAGATCGGAAGATGGCAGAGATGACAACGCACCTTTGTTACAACCTAGATGACTACTCCCGAAGTCCAGATTTCTGGCATACATTCAACATGTCTAGTTGGTCATGTACCCTATACTGTATGTTTACACAGTCAGGTTTACTAGATAACTATGTCGCAGAACTTTTCTTTTATGCATAAAGTGTGTTATAATAGTTCGTAAACACCATCTTACCCTATAAAAGAACATTACGAAAATAAAAAAATCTATTAGTGTCCTAAAGACATGAAAATTTGATGGATAAGAATACTTAGACATGTGCCTGAGTCCATGTTTTCTTTACAAAGCTTCCCAATGAGGTTGTCTTTCTGAATGTGCAGAGCTCATACTCTAAAACTACTTTCTGATGGAGGGTTGGTTATCTTGCTTCCGGCAAGAACAAAAATTGTAGAAAATGGCCAATAAGACTACTAACTCAAGTTAATACATTATTATAGAACACACTGATTTATTTCTCCAAGGCTTGCTTACAACGGAAGGAGCAACTCCTATTTATAGGCGTACCAGGGGAGGCCATTACATAATCAGTGACGTAATGGACTGAAGACCTCAGTGCCATTTTTCTTTAGGGTAATAACTTCTCTGGTGACTTTTTCTACAAAGTACTGACCCTTTACTATTTACAGAAGGACTTATATAATTGTGGGACATTGTGATTGTTGGAACCACTTGTGTGTGTACGCATGCTCGCATCTTCAGCTAATCACTCCATAGTCTATAGATATGCTTGTAGGATGCTTTTGGATCATTGTTCAACCAGACAAAAAACTTCGAAAACACACACCGAGGGCATATAATGTTTCTTCTTCATATGGCAGAAAGAAAAGGTAATTCATATGTGCAACAGGGCAACACAACGATATCAGCTAAACCAGAGCATAGTTTTGAGATTGCTTACGTCTCAAACATGTCAACAGCACAAATGCCCCAACAAAGAAATTAAAATTTCACTTATATGATACTATAGCACTAACATCATGTATGATATTCGGATATAATACATTTGAATATCTAGATAATACAAACTTGTAGCTAGAATAGCCTCTGATCCGATACTCTCCATACTGATGATACGGAGCAATGGAAAACACAAGTCAAGGCTCAATCTTATGCTTAACTTCTCTAATTAGCATTGTCCTACCCAAAAACTCCTGCAGGCAAGAGAATCAATGAGAGATGTGAACATATGTACTGAAAATAAAAATGAAGTACAATGTGGGGAACATATATACTCAACTGTTCCACTCAAAGACGCTGCAGCCTTACTTTCGGCTGGTGAGGAGAAGGAAAGAAATCCATAACACCGGTTCTTTCCATCTTTATGATCATGTAGTACTTTCGCACTATTTACTGTCCCAAATTTGCTAAAATGGCTCCTCAAATCTTCAGGTTTTACGCGCCATGCAAGGTTGCCAACATAGATTCTGTACGGGGCTTCATATATATGACTGCCCTTTGGTTTGAATGGCTTAAGGGCCTTAAACTTTACTCGCATTTCACGCTCACCGGCATCCTTCATAGCAAGCATATCGTCTCGAATAAAAACATACAAGAAACCGAGGGAAATTGTACTAATTTAATCAAAGAGAGTTGGATTGGGGAATATTTAGCACACTTACAGAACCATCTAGAGCAGCAACTGCATCTTTGGCTTCGCCTATTGAGCTCATTGTCACAGTCGCACATCCTCGGCTGATACCCGTCTCTGCATTTCGTGAAATCTACAAACCCGTCAAATAAAAATCAGGATTAGAAATAGTCCAAAACTCAAATTGTAAGTGTTATGACGGAAATAGAAAACAAGCAAAGATAGCAGAAGAACAAAGAGTGTTCACTTTGTTCAGTTCAGAGCCCCCACGGGCAATCAATACACCAGAGAAACTTCGCCATGAAAAAAGTAGAATACAAGTAGCCATCAATTTTGCCATTTAATGACTAAAACACTAAAGTGACTAAACCCCATAAAAGCAAATATATAGGGAAAAAAATCCAATGCCAATAGTAACTTCCGAACATCTAAAAACACCAGAGCCCTGAAAAATTAAAATGAATTATTCTAATCTCCGCCCAGAGGGTATATGATAATAGCTAAAAAGTGCATTTATATCCAAAAAAGATGAATTGATATTAGTGAAAGTGTATTAAAATCCGTGAGATATGCATTGATATCCGAACTTGTTTGGAATTATGTGTATATTATCCTACGTCTTCTGAGAGGAGGTTCTTTTCAAAAAAAATTAAAAAAATTGGGCAAAGATTAGCAAAATCGAATTAAAATATCGAAAATACCCAATGTTAATAGGTATTCCTCATACAGGTAGTGAAACCTTAGTCACCTAATCAGAAGGATTACAGGACCCTCTGCTCCCGCTCTCAATTCCCACCCTGCCCTCGTGCTCCCATCTCTACATAACCTTCCATACTCTCATTTTGTGGGCCCGTACCAAACCTACAATCCGTCATTTTACGGAACGCGCAGAAAACTACATGTTTGTGAAAAACCAGTTTGATTAAGGCTCCGTTTGTTTCGATGTAAAATATTTTTCACGTAAAATGTTTTTTTTAGAAAACAAATTTCAAATTTTTATTTTTCGATATTTGGTTGACACTTAAAAATATTTTCAAAAATTAACAAAATAGTGCAAAGAGAGGGGCTTAAATGGTGGAGAGATTTGAAATTATTAGAATTGAACATGGGTCAGGACTGACGATCGATTGAATATGGGTCAAGACTGACAATCGAGAAAACTGAGCTGTGACAATTGCAGTGGAAGGCAGCAAGTTCATTTCTAAAAATAAGTTACGGCAGATTTAAGAGTAAGTCATTTTCATTCAATTAATGAAAAATATTTTACTTGTAAAATGTTTTCTTCAGTTTTTATACAGTCAAACACCGAAAAATAGATAAAATATTTTATCAAAAAATATCTTGCGCCCAAACAAACAGAGCCTAAATATCAATAGATAGCTAAACAAGTTGCATTTTGTACCGTAAAATGAATGGCAAGTAAACGAAGAGTATGAAAAATACGGAGAGAAGGCCGTAGTGCCGTACTACCTCAACTGACTGAACGGTTCCATAGGGCTTGAACAAATCTTCAAGCTCTGTCGTCCCAAAGCTTCTGGGAAGATTGCACACATCTAGTTCACGTGCTTTCAACAGAGTATTATCATTGGGAACCGAACCATCGTCGCGGCTGTCGTCATCTCCAATTGGGTCTGCCGCTGCAAATGGTTCTTGTTCATCGACAATTGGTTCTTGTTGATCGACAAGTGCAAGAGTTGAGAAAGAGGTGGGCCTGGACTTGTTTGGGAAAGTATACCAAATGTGAGAAAAAGAAGAAGAAAATGGTCTGGAGGAGTGAGATTTAGATAAGGAGTGAGAGGGGGAGAGGAAGCAGGAGAGGATTGGGCGGTGAGAAGAAGAAGGCAAAGAGGACGAGAGGGAAGAAAGAGAAGAAGACGGCGGTGGTGTAAAAGAAACGGTGGCCATTGTCCACAGATTGGACTTGGGTGCAATGGTAGTAGCTGCCGCAGACACTATAACCACCATATATCCACATCCAGAATCCAGATAGATCCACAGCAGCGTCTCTCTCGGTGCAACCCGAATACTACGTATTCGCGGGTTAAACTTAAGAGCCAAACTCCCCTTCCCTCGAAAAATTATACAGTGCCCCTGCGGCCACATAGTGACCCAAGACTCTCTTTCCACCACTTATTTGTATAGTTCTCCGCAACGGTTCCGGAGACACTTAAAAAAACCCCCCAAGTTCCCGATCAAATTTTAATGATCTAAATCGCTCAATATAATCAGAACATGATTTTAAGGGTGCTTGTTAGAAATAAGCAAAAAAAATGACCGAAAGAGCTTCATCCGAACAATTTTTTATTGAACTTTATTGAATGGTTCAAAAAAAACTGTTCAAATCAAATCCTTCCCAGTTAGTTTTTTTGCCAGTTTCTCACTAACATCCTTAAAATCAAGTTCTGAACATATTAAGCTTCGGATCATCAAAATTTGATCTGGAACTATGAGACTAAGATTTGAAGAATTTTTTTAAAGGGTTTTTTAAATGTCTCCGGAACCGCCCCGATAGTTCTCACCATCAATTTCAATATCCCCGCACAAAGTTTGTAAAGCCCACACAAATATGGAGTAGAAAAGAGTTTGGGACACCCCTGACCACAGGAGAGCTCCAGTCCAGTGTAGCAATGGCCCAGTCCCATCCAGTCTCGCCCAATTGTGGGCCCTTTTCGGGCCCAAAACAATAATCGGCGGCGTTCACTTTCTAGATCTTGTCAAGAACATTGGCCATATCAAAAATTATGTTGGTTGGATATTGTTTGATATTATTTCGAAATATATTAAGTTTCAAAAAAATGTGTTAAGTGGCAGTTGCAATTCAGTGTTGCACATATATATATTTTTTTTTTACAAGATTAATGCATTTCGAGATGATATCAAATGATTTCTGATTAACGTATTTTTTGACGCGACCAATGTTCTTAACGAGGTCTAAAAAGTTAATGATGCCGATCATTGTTTTGGGCCCAAAAAGGGCCTACAATTGGCCGAGTCTAGATGGGAGTAGACCATTGCACACTGGATGGGAGCCTCTACCCTTGACCACCACCACATGATGCTTCGGACACCATCTCAACTTTATGTATGGGCAAGAAAGAACTATGTACCCAACTTTATGTACGGGCAAAGTAAGAACGATGTGCCTTGGTAATCTTCCAATATATGCAAGGTCACTAAATATACATTTAAGATGGAGAAATTTCACGGTCTCTTTTTTTTTTTTTTTTAAACCACCTCCTTTTTTATTCATTTGCATTTTGTTTTTGTTTTTATTCACGTGAAATTATCGAATGATCACTCGTGTAAAAAGTGAATGTAGAAGAGAAAGTTTGTACTTTCTCGAAGATTTAACACTTCTCAAAACTAATGTCAATTTCCATTTTCCCAACTTTTTCAACCCCATTTCAGCCCCATCCGTATTTGTGTTTTTGGGGTATACTTGTAGCATCGGGCCCAAAATTGACCTTGTGGTTGGGAGTTACCGACAATCGAATCTTTAGTAATGCACAACAAATAGACACTACAAATTGCTTCATCCTGCTTGGAAGTGGAAGTGAATGAGTTTCCTCTTGCATTATGAGTTGGCTCTCCCATAATTGGTTGACTAATTTTTTTTTATTGGAGGATATTTGTGGAATAGGGAAAAAAATTGGTGTGGATTAGTTTTAACTTTTAACCCACTTTCATTTTTATGGAGATTAATTAGCCTTGAACGGCAATTTTTTTCCCAAACGGTCATAATACTCTCCCTCTCACAGTTCTAAAATCGTAGAACTCCCACAGTAGGATCAAAACTCGCCTTATCAACTGCCATCATTGTGGTTCGATACGCAGTTGTTATCCCCGTTCGAATTACTCTCCAATTCGCCTACTTTGCATCGACATTCTCCTTCCGGGCTACCCAACAGGTAACCATCTACAGCATATAGCGCATAAACTTGCTCTCTACACACACCCGCAAACATCCGCACATGAATGTAGCCTGTAGGTGTGTATTTATGTTTGTGTTATTATGTGGGAGAATCCAACTTCGAGCTTGCTCGCCACGTGTTTGAAGAATTGCCAATGTGGGACTTGAGAGATCATGTAACGGTTTCTGGGTTATGTGTTGGTAAACTGGAGAATCTAGGGTGCAAATTTATATTAAGAGGATTGAAGAAACTTACCCATCTAATTCTTCTCGTCTGAGTTGGATTTGCTACAGGATAGGGGAAATAAAGCACAACAAAAATGAAATAGAATGACCGGAATTTCTAGCTTTTGTTTGATTGGACTGGGATATCAGAGAAAAAGATATGTAGACATTTGTAGAAAGTTTTTACTATGATTTTTTGGTTTAGTACCATAGAGAAATGAAGGGGCACCTGTAATTATGTTCCATTTTCCTTTCCTTCACCCATCATGTCAGAGATGAACTCTATATATCTTAACTAAAATGAGTTTCTCAGCAATGCAACTGTATTAGGGAATATGTTTTGTATCTTGTTTTTTCTTGTACTGGAAAACAGGAAAGAAGAAATTATTGTCGCGATAGAAACATTATGGAAAATCTCGTTACGGGTTTGTCTGAACTCAATGAATGAATTGCCAATCTAGATTCTTTACACTTGACATCACTACACCGGGTATATTGAATCATATCTTCTTTTACTTACGAAAAAAGGAAAAAAAAAAATCTTATCTTCTTTCAGGCTGTATTTACGTAGTTGGTTTGTTGAGGGGTTTATAGAGGAAAATGATAAGGCGAAGAAAAAAGAAGAAGAAGAAGAAGGTGTTAAGCGAAGAATATAACTGTACATGCTTTACTCTATGATTTGTGTTCTTTTGATTTATCCGTCCATGAATCCATGATCCAAGCACAACCTTAGATGGAGTGCAAGAGATCTCTGTGTGTGCTTGACACCTCTAATCGGAGGAGTTGAGGAAGAAACTTGAAGCCGCTAACTTTCATGACATTGTTGCTAAAAAGTCATTAAAGGAATTGTTGCACTATGTGCAGAAGGCTCCCACTGATAGGAAGGGCTGGAAGACGTAGTAGGTACTAGGTAGGCACCCTTACCCCCACTTCTTTTATTTGATTGGTTAAGTTCAAGTTGAAGGCTTTGCTTGTTAGGATTGCGTGATGTGTCATCTTGCTTCCTTCATGTTCATCATTTCACATACTCCCTCTGTCCCGATTTGTTTGTCTCCTTTTTGACTTATACACGTCCCAAATTGACTATCCAGTTTTAAAATCAATGGATCAAATTATGTAAATTTCCAAATCAATGGATCAGATTTGGTTTTTTTAATAAGTTGGAAACCCGATATTGGACAAACAAATGGGGACGGAGAGAGTATCTATTTTCTAGTTTGGAAATCACCAAGCTAATTTTACAGCTACCGTTTCAGAATTGCTAGAGGGATGATGTGTAGTTCATGTCCACTTACAAGAAGCATGGGAAAGCAGTTCAATCATTTTGGTTGCTTTTTATATGTGACATCCTTTTTGTTTCGGTTGCAGGCTAAATAGTATTGGAGCCATGAACATAATATGGCCAAGGCTTCTAACCCCTCCACACCTCATTCAGCTCATTAGGAACCAGAAAAACCCTTTGACAGCTCTTCAAATCTTCAATGAAGCAAAATCAAAATTCCCGAACTACCGTCATAATGGTCTGGTCTATGCTACTCTGATCAACATCCTTGGAAGCTCAGGCCGAATAGCTGAGATGAAAGAAGTGATTGGCCAGATGAAAGATGATTCATGTGAGTGCAGAGATACGGTCTTTGCAAGTGCAATCAAGCGGTATGCAAAAGCTGGGTTGGTGGAGGAAGCCATCTCTCTGTTTAGAAGCCTTCCCCAATTCAACTGTGTAAATTGGACAGATTCTTTCAATACACTTCTGCAAATAATGGTGCAAGAATCTGAGCTAGACACTGCTATTCGCCTTTTCTTAGATAACTCTCGTGGTTGGGAAGTGAAGTCTCGGACTCACTGCTTGAATTTGCTTATATATGCTCTCTGTCGAAGGAACCGTTCTGATCTCGCATTGCAAGTTTTCCAGGAAATGAACTACATGTGCTGCATTCCAGATAGAGAAACCTATCGGATTCTGATGAGAGGTTTGTGTGATGACGGGAGGCTAGATGAAGCCAGTCATTTGCTGTACTCCATGTTTTGGCGAATATCTCAGAAGGGCAGTGGTGTGGATATTGTAGTTTACAGAACTCTCTTAGATGCTTTATGTGATCATGGACAGGTCCAACAAGCTGTGGACATTCTTGACAAGGTTATAAGGAAAGGCCTCAAGTCCCCTAAGCGATCTCGGATACAGTTTAATCTTAACGACTGCTTTAGCGATGTTGATGTACAAAGGGCTAAGGTTTTGATCCATGAAGCTTTGATCAAAGGTTTGGTTCCAAACTCCGATTGTTACAATGCAATGGGTGTTGATCTTTACACTGAAGGTAAAATTACTGAGGCTAACAAAGTGCTCTATGAAATGAGTGATAAAGGGTTTCGACCATCACTTCCAATATATGAAGCTAAGGTATCTGCTTTGTGCAGTGAACGTAAGATTGATGAAGCAATACAAGTGCTTGAAGTGGATATGGTGGAGGGGAATTGTGTTCCCACTGTTGGCATATACAATGATGTATTAAAAGGACTGTGTTGTGAAAGGAAATCTATTCTAGCTGTTGAGTATTTCGAGAAGATATCTAGACGAGTTGGCCGTGTCTCTGATAAGGAAACTTACGCAATTCTAGTAGAGGGGCTTTGTAATGAGGGTAGATATGAGGAAGGCAGCCGGATTTTGGAGCGGATGCTAATTAAGTCATATTGGCCAAGTCTTGCTATTTTTAGTACACTTATCAAGGGGCTTTGCACTGTGGGTAGGCTATATGAAGCAGGTATGTGGTTGGAGGAGATGGTCAGTGAAGGGAAGATACCGGAACGCTGTGTCTGGAATTCATTGGTGACTTCTTTCTGCTCTGCAGATACGGTTGTCACTGACTTTATCTCTTCATTTGTTGAGCAACTAAAGTCACCTTCTTGATGGAAAATCGTCTAGAGCGGTAGTTCTCTCTTCTTTTTTTGATGATGTGGTCGGTTCTTCAATTGTGGTTCGAAGTTGTGAAAATTAAGTAGAAGGAATTTTTATACAGAATGGAGAAAAGGGAAACTGAAAGAAGCCAAACTCTTACCTCTATTTCTTTTCACCTCTAGCCATACAGTGCCGCCCGCCCACAACAAGAAGCGTAACATTTTCCACTGTGTACCATATGAACCTCTAATCACTGTGAGGCATAATATTTATTGTTAAGAAGTGTAACATTTAATATTGAGAGGCCTAACATTTTTCAAATACAGGCGTAACTTTTTTTTTAAAGTAAGGGTGTGTATTGAAGCTTTCCCCATGACTTCAAATCAGCTTGAAAAAAAAAGGGATAAGATATGATTGGAAAAATGAAAATAAATAACATGTAATTTCAATTGCATATCGCATTAAAAAAATCATCTAGTTGTCTCCTTATTTCCCTCTCCGATCATTTTTTTCATCTTTTCATAAAGGACTTGAGGGTGGTTTCGGAATATTTTCAAGATTTGAATCGGGATTGAAAGTTTTTTTGTTTTTGTTTTTTTTCCAAAAGTTGCAAGAAGATTTTTTCTAGATTTAAAAATGGATAACGTGGATTGCAAAGTGGTTCATTATTTTATTATCGAGGAGACCTCATGAATCATAACATTAGAGAGTAATTAATTTGATTTTCTTTGTGAGTACAAAATATATATCAAAGTTTACTCTTACGTAAAATATTAATTACATATAAGGCAAGTTCAACGGGAGAAAAATGTACGTAATTATGATATTTGTGTAGCTTTATAAAATACATAGTAAAGGAAATGGTGATTGCTGGTGACATAAAATGTAAGGTCTCTTTTCATTAAGGTTCTTATTTTTTAAACACTTATTTTTTGCTCTACGAGACAGCTTATTCTTTCACAATAAATCACATTTAATTCAAAAAATAAGTTATAAGTACTTATTTGTGTTAGAGGAGAGAGAAGTGGAATTTACCAACGGTGAAAGAACCGTCATTAAAAAAAAAGGATATATAGCAATAATAACATCAAAAAGTTGCTGAAATAGTCTGACGTCAATCTGAATTGATGAGAAATTGTGAATAAAAAAAATTTGTCCAGCAGCATTCTTAAAGACCGCCAACTAGGAGGCCGTTGGACAAACATTTATTTTAAGACTTTTCTTATTTATTTTTAGATTTTTTTTTTCCGAATGCAGAAGAGCCACAAGCATACAACTATGAGATAAATTATGACAAAAATTGGGGACATGTAACACCAAATTGTGGGGGTTTGGGATAACTGCACAACCACTTATTGTGTCTGGGGCCCTAGACGATGATGAGTCCATCACAAACCCAATAATTTGATTTAGCTCGTTTACTTGTTAGAACTTGTCGAATCAATTATTCACGTAACAAATTAAGTTAGGAACTTAGGATTACATCGATCAATAACCGTGTGTCCGTGTTAGAATGCACTCTTAAGCAAAAAATTGAATCGATTACAACTTGTTTGTTTGTAAGGGTTCCTATTTGATAATTTTTATGAAGCGACCTATTTGAATTAAATTTTTAGGGTGCCTAGCATACAACAAGCGAAATTGCACGCTTTAGGACTATCGAACAAGAAGGAAAATATAAAAATGAATAACATTCCGTAATTCATGGAACAAGGTTTCCATCCTGATTTCCAACAAGGAAAAAACACAAGTGCCAATTGATAGTAGTAGACCGTTAAAAAAAAATTAAAAAAATTACTCCATAGTAGTAGGGGAAAAAACATAGAAACACAACTTGAAAACATAGAAGTAATTTCGAATTCATTTGTAAATTGTGGAAACTGTATTCCTAGACTTTTTAAACATT
Source organism: Rhododendron kiyosumense (assembly GCA_019656275.1). Taxonomy (NCBI): domain Eukaryota; kingdom Viridiplantae; phylum Streptophyta; class Magnoliopsida; order Ericales; family Ericaceae; genus Rhododendron; species Rhododendron kiyosumense. The sequence goes on from BPLS01000548.1 coordinate 324,472, forward strand.
ATAAATATAGAGCAATGTTAAGAACACAATTTTAAAATACGATTCTATACATAATGGAGTTTAGAGCCGTTGGATGTACGTAGACTCATATACATTGGACGATTCTAAATCGATAAAGGGTACCCCAAAGAGTGTAGCCTGTCTATCTTGTGTGGATTTGGAGTTAGGGGACAGTTGGATGGCCTCCTTTACACTTCACCAGAAGTCATACTCCTACTCACGGCAGCCAACGCCCTTGGCGGTTATTTCCACCCCTCTCTCTCTCTCTCTCTCTCCTCTGTTTTCTCCGCCCCTCCTCCTTCCCCTCCCTCGTTAATTCCACCCTCGGATCAATAAAACAAAAAATCCCTCCCCCCACCCTCCTCTCTCTCTCTCTCTCTCTGTTCATTCCTCCCGCCCATGGCTTCCGCCACCAAAATCATCCAACCACCATCTTTCAATTTCACCCCCAATCCCACCGCAACCAGATCTCCCATCATATCCCTCTTCGATCCCCTCAAAACACACCACCACCACCACAAACTCCGCCTCAACAAACCCAATTCAGCTCGCCGATCCACCCCAATCGCCGCCGTCTCCAATGCCGTCAAGGTAAAGAAGCCCCAAACCACCGCCAGTCTCCCAAATCCGGTAATACCCATTTCACTTCCTTAACCCAAATCCATTTTTTTCAATTTGATTCTTAATCTGGGACATGGGGTTTTTTTTTTGGGTAGTGATTTTTACACTTTTTTAAAATTTTTATAAATGCACTCCGTTTTTTGTGAAACTTTTATGCGTAATTGTTTTTGGGAAATGATATTGGCACTCCAAAAATTGATGCAGGCACTCCAAAATCAGTGTAACTCCAAAGCTAATTTCCTTTGTTTTCTGGAGTGCCAATATCATTTCCCTTGTTTTTTTGGAAACTTTTATGTGTAATTTTTTTCACTTATGTGGATAAGTCATTGCAATCATTGGTGTCCAATAAGGAATTTCAAGTAAGCTCGAGTCCGTTGACTACGTCCCTGCCCTTTGTACACACCGCCTGTAGCTCCAAACCAATTGAATGGTCTGGTGAAGTGTTGGGATTGCGGTGACGTGGGCGGTTTGCTGCCCCACTGAACCTTTATCATTTAGAGGTAGGAGAAGTCGAAAGAAGGTTTCTGTAGGTGAAGATGGTAAAAGCGTACGAATAAACGAACCGTTGGGCCTAACGATAAACTTCAGAATTTGAAGCTAGAGGTACAAGAAGTGGAGTGCATTTATAATAAAAAAAGAGTGTGGAAATCATTTCCTCTTTTTTTTTTGTTTTTTTTTTGATAAGTAAAAGTATTTGGGACATGGGTTTGTTTTATGGGGGTTTTACATGTTGCTCCTGTTTTGGACCCCTTTTTCCTCCGGCGCACTCCAAAAAACAAAAGAAAAGAAAAGAAAAGAAAAATAAAATGCACCGTTAATGATTTCTGGAATATTTTCTCATAATTGCTCCTATAAAAATGTCTAAACCACTAGAATCTTATAATAGGAAAGTGCTCCTAAAACCCTGTGAAAGGGCATTTACCCTATGAAAGTGCCCAAGACCCTAAACCCTGTGATAGTGGTTAAACCACCAATAGGGTTTAGTGAATTTTAATAGTATTTGAAAGGTAAAAGGGTAATTTTATCATGAGGTTGTACTTGGAGGTAATTAAAAATTGAGTTCATCATTAATGGGAATTAAGTGCACTGTTTCTATCCTTAGAGGTAATTTGATGTGGTTTTATCTTTGTAGCTGATTACGAAAGAAGAGGGTTTGGAGCTGTACGAGGACATGATTCTCGGACGATACTTCGAAGACATGTGTGCCCAGATGTACTACAGGGGCAAGATGTTCGGGTTCGTCCACCTCTACAATGGCCAGGAAGCTGTGTCCACTGGATTCATCAAGCTGTTGAAGCAGCAAGACTCCGTTGTTTCCACGTATAGGGATCACGTCCACGCCCTGAGCAAGGGCGTGCCAGCGCGCGCTGTCATGAGCGAGCTTTTCGGCCGGACCACCGGCTGCTGCCGCGGCCAGGGTGGCTCCATGCACATGTTCTCCAAGGAGCACAACCTCCTTGGCGGGTTCGCCTTCATCGGTGAAGGGATCCCGGTCGCCACTGGGGCCGCGTTCACAAGCAAGTACAGGAGGGAGGTCCTGAAGGAGGCCGATTGCGATCACGTGACCGTGGCGTTTTTCGGGGACGGGACTGCGAATAATGGGCAATTCTTTGAGTGTTTGAACATGGCTGCTTTGTGGAAGCTGCCTATTGTGTTTGTTGTGGAGAATAATTTGTGGGCCATTGGAATGTCCCATTTGAGGGCTACTTCTGTTCCAGAGATTTGGAAGAAGGGTCCAGCTTTTGGGATGCCGGGTGTTCATGTGGATGGGATGGATGTGTTGAAGGTGAGAGAGGTGGCTATGGAGGCCATTACTAGGGCTAGGAGAGGTGAAGGCCCAACTCTAGTCGAATGTGAAACTTATAGGTTCAGAGGACACTCTTTGGCTGATCCCGATGAGCTCCGTGACCCTTGTGAGCATTTTCTAACTTCTCTTATCTTCTTTGCATAACCTTTTTTGCGATGCCATGGTTCTTATTTACTCGATTTGCTGATGCTAATTTATATGTGCTAGTTTCGGCATTATGACTGTGTTAAACTCTTGACATGATGAATCATTAATTAGTTTAGAAATCCCTTTGGCTGAATAAGTTTGTGCTCTTTGAAGTTCAATGTTGCGCAGTGTTCGGTTGATTCCGTTGGTTTATGCGATTAACCTTACTTTGATTAGCTAGTCTGTAGTGTCAGCTAGACTAGTTTTGATTTCGTTTGAAACCTTTGACCTGGGAGGAAAACAGCCAATCCATGCTACCAGTTTATCCTTCTTAAGGAGCAATAAGCTTACCATTCAAAGGAAAAACAGGGTATCTAGGTTGTTTAGATCAAGAGCAAATATTTATTCCTCTAGCCTATATTGACATAGTATAGAGTATAGACACTAACCTCCTTTTGTTTAACATCTCTTATCTGAAAATCAGCCATCTCTACCGGGAATCAGTGAGGAAGCCAGGATTCAGTGTTCACAAGGGTCTTCAACATACCCATATGAAACTACAACTAATAGCAAAGCGTCTACGTGCATGAATAGGACTACGAATTCTCACCAATTTTCTCTTGAATCAAGAATTCATTGTAGATCCATATCCCATCTAATTTGATTAAGAAAATATTAAAAGGTCCTAAAAGTGATGTCATTTCTGTGTTTTAATGTTGCATCAACTTAGTCACGGCTGAGCAAATGGTACACTAGAGGGGAATTTGTGTAGTGTGCCCCCATCCTTATTCGGGAAAGAGACACAAAATAGTGAAAAGAAGGGAGGCAAAGAGAAGAGAGATGCACATGAAATAGAACACCATTTCTAGGTAAGCATGGTGGGCATTTTATTTTACGAAAAATTGGTTGGGACTTGATGTATACCATTTATAGAAGTGTTTGTGAAGGGCTCATAGGTGGCCATGGCCCTTTGGCCAATCCAGCGATCCTGTATATTGTGCCAAGCCTTTGCTTGATTGGGTGAAGCTTTTCATATTGTGGGGTTTCAGGCATGGCATTTTCTTGTCTGCTTCTTTGGGCGGTTAAGCGTATGTTAACCAAACAAACATTGTACAATGAGGCTCTGCACACCCCCAAGGGAAAACAAGATAGAAGAGAAAACCACCATCAAAGCAACAAAGAAACACAATGAGTTCTAGAAACTCTGACAAGCCAAGAGCTTGGTCAAGCATGAAATTTCACAGCGGAGGAAACACAATTTTTTTTTCCTTCCCGTTATTGGATTGTTATTTGATAGTCTGCAATGAAGGCTCCTAGCCTTTAAGCACCTTCACATGCTTTGGGGAAGGTCTGAAAACTGCTCCATTTATGTTTCCTAAAACCTTGATGGATCCATCACATTATAGTGCGGCTGTGATTGAAAATTATAATATAACTTTGATGCAAATGTGCAATGGAGCTATAGTGATGATTAAATTGTGCTTGTGCCTATCATTTCCTTGGGTAAGATGATCTGGACATACAGTTTCAGTTTTTCTACTGCCAGCTACCAGAGAACCATCTATAACTCAAATTGCTATATACACCTTTACTTGGTTTCAGTGCTTTGAGTATTCTCTGGATTTGTGAATATGACGTGTGTAGGACTTCTTGGAACATATGAAACTGTACATGGAACATATGGAAATTGGACAATTTGGAACATCAAACGAAGTGTGAAGCGAGTAATGGAGAAACCTGGTAATGAGATGGATTTGGAAGAGAGAGAAATTTGGTGGTGGGGGGGGGGGGGGGGGGTGTGG
>BPLS01000548.1:328927-357820 GCA_019656275.1 Rhododendron kiyosumense
GTTGGGGGGTGTGGTGTGGTGTTGTGGGTGTTGATTTGGGCAGTGGTGGTTAGGGCTGCAATGAAAACGAACTGCTGAATTTGTCCGTACCAAACCGAACTGTACATTTTGGTCTGGATCCGTAGATAAATGGTCCGGAAAAGGTTTTAAAGGTTTAAGAACAGGTCCATGGATTAACTGAACCAGACCATATATATATGAGTGCGTGTGTGTGTGTACATTTATATAGTAAATAAACATTAAACATATAAATATATAGTACATCTTATTTTTATTTCAAAACTTAAAAACTTTGAGGAGTTTAGAGGAAGCATATGCTGATTAGAATCGGAACAAAGGCTTTAGCTAAAAATCAGAACAGTAGCAATAATTGAGGTCTATCTACATGATTAGTGTGCCAGGAAAAACAAGCAATTGGCTCTTTGAGATTTCATCAGATAAAGCATTTGGTTTTGTGTTTCATGCCAAAATGTCATCAGCCCACATATTCTCAAGTTTTGGCACAAAGATGTATATGAGTGAACTAGCGAAAACAAGCAATTGACTGTTAAAACAAGCAATTGTCTGTTAATCAAGAGCCAACAGAAGTAGGGGTAAAACTGTGAACCGAATTGGAACCGAACCGTGGTTCGCGGATTGGGTTGGTTCGGTCTGTAGGACTTTTGGTCTGGACACGGTTCTCAATTTCTGTAAAACTGGCACGATCTAGATCGTGTGCACCCCTAGTGGTGGTTGGGTTCAACTGTAGAGGAGAGAGGAGAAAACCAATCAATTATCACCGAGTCCTGCGGTGCATGGTGCAGAATCGAGGGGGTAACTCTGAGAGGTGGGCTGCTGTCATGGCTAACCTGATAATGGGTGAAGCAAGGGGAGGGAAGATGTAAGGGAGCCCGAGTTTCCTGAGGTACATTACTGAGAGAGAGGAGATAGTCATCGTGGAAGAGAGAGTAAGAGGACACTGAAAAGTGGATGCCAGGGTGAGGAGTTAGCTCTCTTTGACTAAAGAGGTTATAATGGTTAGTGTGCATAAGCAAGCGCGGCGTTATAAGAAATGAAAATGGCATTATCATCACCTATATGGTTCTGCAGACTTGTATTTGGGTTCTGGATATTTCTTGTAGTGCTTTCCACAAAATAGACGAGGCACTTGAGGAGCCCTCTTGCTACATAACTTAGTAGCATGACGTGGGGACGGGGGAGAGGAGGCACCTAGAGGCTCCTCAGGTTGGGAGCACCTAAGGAGCGTATATAAATTATATAAAAATATGTATATTAAATATCTTTAAATACTTAACCATTAAGGAAAAGTGATACTTGCTGAAAAATTTTCTGATCTTAAAATGTAATTATTAGAAGTTATATTATTATCGATTTGCAAAACTTCTTGACTAATATGATTCTCATATTCTTATTTCCACAATGGCATAACTCCCTTAAAAATAAGAGAATAACTACCTTAACGGCTTTGATAAGCTCCCATTTTAGTAAGGAGTGAGCTCCCATCAAGCTACCATCTTGGGAGCGCCAATTCAAGCTCCCGTCTAGGAAGCGCACCCATTTTAGAAGGATCCTACTACTAAGCTACATAATACCTATATGAGTAGATTGTTCTGCAAGTATTTTTTCTAGTTTCTTCTACTAGCTAGTAGCTTCCAGAGAACCAAGGATATCTCGACTTGCTATATGGACAACTTTAACAGGTTTGTTTGTTATGTGAGGATTCTTGTTGTCCATTACGATGTGGACATAATATATAACTTGAAGTGTCAAATAAACTACCAATTTCTTGAGAGCAGCACTGGGTCAGCTGAGATCTTATCCCCAGTCCCTACATGTTTACCATGTGACTTGTCATAACATCCTTGTTGCTTCATTTAGTTCTGCATGCTTGTTTCTGTTTTTCAAACATTTGTTCTTGGAGTCATAAACTGGACGAGGCTCTTAAGGAGTTCTCTTGTTGCATCTTTCTTGCGTCCTTTTTTAATGTATATTCTTTTACAGCCGAAACCTTTCTCCTACTCATGCTTTTGTTGACTTTTGGCAGCTGAGAAGGCTCATTATGCCACTAGAGATCCAATCACTGCCTTGAAAAAGTACATGTTTGATAACAAGCTGGCAAGCGAAGTCGAGTTAGAAGCCATAGAGAAGAAGATCAATGAGTTGGTTGAGGAAGCAGTTGAGTTTGCCGATAGCAGCCCTCATCCACCTCGCACCCAGCTATTGGAGAATGTTTTTGCGGATCCAAAAGGGTTTGGTATTGGACCTGATGGGAAATACAGATGCGAGGATCCAAAATTCACCCAAGGCACCGCTCATGTTTAAGCTTATTTTGGAATTGGTCGCATAATGAGTAATTTATGCAGGCTTTGTATTTATTGTTCTTTTTGTTTCAAAGGTCCGTAGCTAGCAATAACTAGCTTTCTGTTCATAATTTATCAGGTTTCACTTGAAATGAGCAGGATTTGAAATAGGTTTGTTTCTTGTACTCAGTCTTTTTGTTGCTTTCCGTTAAAAAAAAGAGAGAGGTCTTTTTGTTGCTTTTCTTCCAGTGATTTTGTTCATTGGACTGGAAACTCTCCAATGGAATCTGTGCCTTGAATTTCAGTATTGCTTATAAACGATTTAAGCTCGACTCTGTATTTGTCCCTCTATTTTTTCTTGCATAAATGTGAATTGTTTGCAATTTGCATAGCTATTGATGTTGGACCTAGTTATTCTTTCCAGTGAATACTCGGGGTCTGCAAATAGTGAATGCGGAATCGATTGTCTTTCGAACTGGGGATAGGCCGGCTGACAAACCCTAGCAGTGACCCTAAAAAATTGGACCTGAGCTTCCTCCCTTATTTTCACATTTCCCTTCTCTCCCTCTCCCTCTTCCCCCCTACTCCTTTTTAATCTCCTTCCCTCACTTCTTTCTCAATTCCTTGCTTCTCCCTCCTCCTTCACGGCAATGGCATCTTTCCCTACTGCTGTAACTAAAATCCGCCCCCCCCCCCTTTCAATTTTACCACTAACAGTTGAATCAGATATCGTAACAAAGCTCTTTTCGATCCCCTTGAAACCACCACCTCTCCTTTCTTCGGTCCAACCCATGAACTCTCCCTTAACGAATCCAAATTAAACTTGTCTGATCGTCAATCCACCATCCACCATCGTTGCCATCCCTGATGAGACGCTCAAATTCGCCATGCCCTTCTCCAAATCGGTAATGACCATTAACTTATTCGACACTATTCATAGGCGCTCTACGTACATCCTATGGTATTCACATGAACACCCACAATATTTCAACTCCTCTAGTCTAGACTCTAGTACTAGTAGCTCACTCCATCGGAGGGGTGGCTCCACAAATTTGTAACAGGTTGTTTTGAAATTACTTTAACTCTATTTAACTCTATTAGTTGATGTATTAATCAATGATATATGAGAATAAATTAGTACTCCCCCCTTCCATAATGAGAGTTTCACTTTCTCTCTCTTACCATTTTTCAAATAAAAAATCAACCACTTTTGTACATAATTTTTCAAATTTTTTCGCACTGTATTAAAGATCTCGATTATTACTTTAATTTCGTGTGAAAAAAAATCAAAAAATTATACATGGAAGTAGTTGATTTTTTTTATTTGAAAAATGACAAGACTTTTCATGGTGGACTCTCAATATAGAACGGAGGAAGTATATTAGTATAAATAGTGCGGACAAAAAAATATAACCTCTATTCTAAAAAATTTAAGTATGAGGCAAAAACATAACCTCTATATTTTGTAACAAAATTTCAATCTTTTTGTGTTGTCGTATTGCGTACGTAGACAGTGTTTCAAGAATGGAGGGAGTTAAATTTTACAGTTTTCCTAGACGAGTACTCATATTTTATGTCAATGATTAGCCGATGTAGTAATTTACTCAAACCATTTTGAAAGAAATTGTAATGAGTATGTTACAGCCGATCTTTTCAAAAATATGTTGTTCGTTAGGATAACATGATGAGATTTTCTATCGTAGTCTTAAATTCGAAGGAATATAATAATTAACGGGATTTTACTATGTAGTTGAATTATTTAAAGCTTTGTCTTTAACTCTATAAGGTAACTAGACAAAAAAATAATAAAGTAGTTACTATCACGTAATATGAATGTGAAATTAACACATAGATTTGACAATAGTCAATAGAGATGGAGAAAGAATGAAAAGCATAATACTTAACCACTAGATTCTTCTTTTTCTCTTTTTTTTTTTTTTTTTCCAATGTTTTTTCATTAGGATTGTGAGCTTTATTTGAAGTAATGTGTTAGTAATTACTGTTCAAATATAAATTACTTGGATTGAGGGTCTGTAATTGAGTTGTGATTGATGGACTTTTTGGGCTTTATCTTGGACATTTCAAAAAATATTTTGGTAAACGTCACTTTTCCGATTCATCTTGATGAGACGAATCAATAATTCACAAAAAATAGGTGCAAAACTACAAAAGCGGTTTTTTTTTTTTTGAATAAGGACCTAACAAGAACCCAAAAATCTTAAAGGGAAAATGACGGCCAATGACGTGTTTTGATAATTAATACCTGTCAAGGATATTTTCTGCATTAACAAATATTCTCAGCATGTCCTTGACGGGTATTAATTATCAAAACACATTCCGGGCCGTCATTTTCCCAAATCTTAACGGAACTTAGCCAAATCTTGTTATTATCTAGTACAGGCCCAATCCGATGTGTGTGCAACCGTAGTTGAGGCACAGGACCCTCTACTTTGGCCCACTACAGCCCTTCTTTCTTGGTGGCTTTGGATTCAATTTTTCTCTTTTATGTCCTTCAATTTTTCTCTTTTATAGCTAGGAACTTAATTTAACTTTCATGATGTATCATTTAAAGTGAAAATTGATCCTATACCACCATGAGGGGTGTCACGAGGCTGTATTTCGCATAGAAATTTACCCGTGATGGCACCAAGTTCGCAAGCAACTTGGTCTCAGCCAATTAGTGTTTACTCACACACCTCTTATGTTTTGACTGTCTAGAACACACACAAGAGTTACGGGAACCGTCCCAACCTTTATTAAGCTCTAAATTACAAAGAAATACACTCAAGAGTTCTGACAGAACACCTCTCTGCCTTAGGCTATGAAAATGCCTTGCTTAAATAGGCTTACAATCATAAAAATGTGGCCACTAAGTACATGAGATCATGGGGCCAACCCATGATCTTGCAGTTGACATCCCCAACTGCCCTAAGGCTGTGCTGGCTTTGCCTCTGCCAGCACACAGAAATATGAAACTGCCCGGAGATAACTGTCGATAATTGCCCGTTTCTGCCTTGGACACTTTTCCTATACTGCCAGCAACATATGCAGCCCGTTTTTGCCTTGGACACTTGCCCCACGCTCCCAGCAACATATGCAGAATGCTGTTAATCGTCAATAACCGTTTTTCCTGAGTCAACTCAAGGTTGCCTGGCCAATTTTGTGATCCAACGCCAGCTCCTAATACTTAGCCGTTTTTCTCGATTGCCTTGTCCCACAAGCTTGCTTCTCGTTTAGCATCCATGCCTCGATATTATCGAGCCTTCACGTGCATCACGACTACCACCTACCTAAGGGACCAGTGCCGACACCAACTAACACCATCGGGTCACCTTGTAAAGACATGTCTGCCTCATGCCTTTGTTTCCACTTGTTGGCTAGGTGCAATGTGCCACTGCTAGCCAGGCTTAGCAAGCCTTGGAAATCAAGGTACTAACAAACCACCCCCACCAGAGGAAGCTGGCGTCCTCGTCAATAAGGCTTGTAAGTACTCCAGCACTTGCTTCTCAGACTGCCACAAAGTCCCATACGTTTCCTATGTAGCCTCCAAGTCTTGCCATTTTCACACTTCACTAAATAGGAGATTCTCCCATTTGCCTCGCTCTGCCCTTTCAGCTTATCATCCAGAACCCCGTGCATCTAAACTGTGAGAGAAGCCTGTTGAGCTTGTTTTCTTCCAGTAACTACCTAGTCCAAAAAATTCTGCACTTGAATTGCAGATAGTCAGCCACCCGTTCCTTCCCTTGCTCACTTGCCTTTCTCTGCCTTGGAACAACGCGATACGAAGCATGGCCGTTTCTCATCAGCAATCAAAATCCCACCAAGATGTGGCATCACAGCCACTTTTGCAGCCACAAAGAACTCATTACCCAGTATAAGTTCGAATTCGTCAAGTGGATACACTATCAAATCCACTTGCCCGTTCCAGTCTCCGATCCTCAAAGCGACATTGCCTGTCATTCCATGCCCCACCTGTGCATTGGAATTTACTATCTTGATCCGACTGAAACTTTCCATGACTTTTAATCCAAGCGACTGCACCACCCGTTCTGAAACAAAGTTGTGTGTAGCCCCCATGTCTACCATGGCCAACATTTCAGTTTCACAAAGCAACACTTTCACGTACATCAAACCCGTTCTCTGCGAGGTTACAGCCTTGTCTGCATGAATCACGTTGAGCAATTGCACAAGGTTAACCCGAATATGCATTTTCGAGTCTGAATCACCATCTTTCCCTTCATCCACGCAAATAGCATTCAGCTTTTCGCGCTTTGGGCAATCCTTTGCTCGATGAGGCCCATCGCAAATGAAACAACCCTTGCTGAAATTCCCTTTGCCTTGCCGTTTGTCCTTCACAACCGATTTTGATTTCTGACCATTGTCTTTCTGACTCTTATCCCATTTCTTTGAACCAGATTTTGATGTGCTGAATTCAAAAGAATTAGATTCGCCCATCAGTTTGAAATCTGCCAATCCGTCGACAGCAGCAACAGCAGATGGCAAGTCTTTGATTCCCAGCCTTCGTAGTTCCAACTGTGCTCAATTCTGCAAACCAGACATAAAATTGAAAACCTTGTCCTCCTCCGACATGTTTTTGATATCCAGCATCAAAGAACTGAATTCCTTCACATAATCTTGCACTGTATCTGTGTGCTTCAATTGTTTCAATGACTTCCTTACAAGCCATGAAGAATTGGACGCTCGCTGTCCTCACATTGAGTTCTCCACCACAGTTTCGCATCGTCCGTGAGAAATATCGTGGTGATTGTCACCCGATCTCCCTCTGGAACACGAGCAGTAGAGAAGTATTGCTCTATATCCCACAGAAAGTTTTCCAACTCCTTTGCATTTCGGGCACCACCGAAAGCCTTCGGTTCCGGGACCTTTACACAAGTCTCGAATCCGTTTGAGCAACCAAGGAAGGCTCTCTTCACAACTAGCAAATCTGACTCCAAGTTAGAAACCCGCTCCCTCATGACATCTAAGAGCTTGTTCATATCCGCCAGCATCTCTGTAAGCTTGGTTTCGGTTTGAACAACATGTGTTTCGTGAGCCCTTTTCTGTGACTCGACCGAAGCCAACACAACGTCCAAGCATTCAACCAAGGTAACGCCCTCATCAGATTCATCATCACCAACGAGCTTTTCCAACCGTGTAACTCTGACCTGTACTGCCTCGAGTGCAGTATTTGCAGCCATGACTCCAACCCGGAGCTCTGCAATTTCTGCTCGCGACCTGACTTGCTTTGATACCAACTATCACGGGGTTGTATTTCACCTAGAAATTTACTCGTGATGGCACCAAGTTCGCCAGTAACTTGGTCTTAGCCAACTAGTGTTTACTCGTACACCCGTTATGTTTTGACTGTCTAGAACACACACAAGAGTTACAGGAACTGTCCCAAGCTTTATTAAGCACCAACTTACAAAGGAATATACTCAAGAGCCTAGACAGAACACCTCTCTGCCTTAGGTTATGAAAATGCCTTGCCTAAATAGGCTTACAATCATAAAAACGTTGCCACTAAGTATATGAGATCATGGGGCCAACCCATGATCTTGCAGTTGACACCCCCAACTGCCCTAGGGTTGTGCTGGCTTTGCCTCTACCAGCACACAAAAATATGAAACAGCCTGGAGATAACTGTTGATAACTGCCCGTTTCTGCCTTGGACATCTGTCCCATGCTGCCAACAATATGTGCAGCCCGTTTCTGCCTTAGACACCTGCCCCATGCTCCTAGCAACATGTGCAGAATGCTGTTAATCGTCAATAACTGTTTTGCTTGAGCCAACTCAAGGATGCCTGGCCAATTTCGTGATCCAACCCTAACTCCTAATACTTAGCCGTTTTTCTCAATTGCATTTTCCCACAAGCCTGCTTCCCATTTAGCATCCATGCCTCAATATCATCGGGCCTTCACGTGCATCACGACTGCCACTTTCCTAAGGGACCAATGCCAACACCAAACGACACCATCAGGTCACCTTGTAAAGATATGTCTGCCTCATGCTTTTGTTTCCACCGGTTTGCTAGGGTGTAATGTGCCACCGCTAGCCAAGCTTAGCAAACCTTGAAAATCAAGGTGCTAACAAGGGGCCATGTTAACCTTACCCCCATGTGACCATTTACTAAAATTGGACACCACCCCTCTGCAAGACGATAAGTCGGGGTTACGAGTGCGCAAAAACTTTTTTTTCCCCCTATTTTTTAAAAGCAATTATGTAAATACTAATCACGAAGAGCAAACCCACCCGTTACCATTTAAGGTGCCAAATTCATACTTTAACAATTCTTTTGGCCAAATTCAAATCCACGCATTGTCATTTCTCCCACGTCATTTAAGCTATTTGATTTGTATTAATAAATGAGATGAATTTAATTTAATAGTTTTGATTTGAGACTATTAATATTAAAGACTCCTCCGACACCAATTTTTAGTGCATTACTATAAAGTTAAATCTTCTAATGGTAGATGAACCAGCCTCTATTTGTGCCTCAGTAGGAATAGATTTTCTAGAAGTTGAACTAGGAGGCCGGTGAGACAAGCAAAAGTTTGGGCAAGATCATGATTCTGTTAAGATGATTAGCATGTACAATGACATTATCAGGAGAAGGAACAACTACATAGTTAAAAACATAATTGTTTCTTGAAAGCCAACTACACACAAGACACAAATATTTCGAAGTACCAAAAAAAAACTACACACAAGACATAGGAATTTTTTTTTTTGAGAAGATTGATTCTGTCCGAATTAACGTTGGAACCAAAATGATGCTAGCAACCCAACCAAAAGGGAGTGGATAAAACAAAAAGAGTTTGAGGAGATGAAAATGCCTAAATAAAAACCAAACCAAATTGAAACTTGCTAGTCGCCAAATAACTATTTTTTGTTTCTTTCTTCTCCTTTTCACGTAGGTTCCAAACATGCATGACGGCATAATAATTTTTCCCATCTTTCCAAGTGTAAAGAATTCAATTCTTTTAAGAAATTTGATTATATTGTAATCTGCTTAAGAAAGCAGTACTACGGATATAGATGTCTGTTTAGTGTTATGCCCTATCGCAGAATCCTGATCCCCGTTGATCTTCTAGCTTGATGGTCAAAGACTATATTCTCCCACAAACGCCTATCGAACAACTTCTCTTTTAAACCAAATAACGACTGGAGTGCACTGGCATTTGTGCTTTGTCATGTGCCTTAGGGCTTAGGCTGTCTATCTTTGTTTTCTCTCTTTCGCAGCTTTACCAACAGATTGCGGAAATTTATGTCCCTAACGTGATATCTTGGCAAATGATTTAGTATGTCTACTTGTTAGTCTACTCCTTTTTTACAGTTTTTTTTTTTAGTATGAAATAAATACATTAACATATATACGACATTTTTTAAATAACTATGTGTCTGGGCTAGTTTGCATGCAACTTGACTAATTTCGAGGCCGTAAAGTTAACGTATGGATGAACCTTCCAATGCAAAATTTAAAATGTTTGACCTTCGTAAAATTTGAACATGCAGCCTCCGATTTTGCAAATTTATGGTTCTTAATTAATCCATTATTTCACTTCACGAGTCAGGCTAATACCCTATTGGTTGAATAACTTGATACAAATTAAATCCAGGATGTTGTTTGACACCTGACAACATGCATCACAAGATTTGGTATTTATTGCTTATATGAAATCTACCAGGTGCTGTCAACTTTTGTGGGTTCAGTCCGTACAAGTTTTTTTCCAATATTAATCTGGGTGCTTCTTAGTGAACGGTGTGATTAATCTCATATGAATTAATTGAGGCATACAAAAACTGATCCAAACATCTTGAGTGTTAAATAAAACACAATTAAGGACTTTGCCTCTGCAAACCCACCCCCCCCGGGCGCTCTAGCCCATCTACTATTTTCATCGCCGTACAAACTCCAAATCTTCTTTGTCTATCTCGGAAGCATGTCCACGGATGCAATCCCTATGGTGAGAAAGTTCCATGGTCATGAACAGCAAGTTCAATGTCCTCAAACGGTTGTTCATCCATGAGCAGAATGAAAATATTATATTATTTAAGAAATAGGATATTTTGTTTTCATTATTTTGACTATAAATTCTTGTAGGAGATTCTGATTAAGTAACGTCTGTTTCGGTAAGTTTATTTTATTATCTAATAATCAAATTTGGGAATAGCTCAAATCTTTTGATTTTCGTAATTATTGAGTTAATTAGCAATTCACCGGGATTTAGCTTCTTATTTCGCTGATTCCTTTTCGGTTTTAATTTTCTAGTATAAAATAAGTTGTATGGTGACATTAAAATGGAGTTGTTTATTGAATTAAAGAAAAATTGAGAGTTTTCTCATATTGTGTTCATAGAGGGAGTACCTCTTATTCATACTTATTTGTGTTTATTTTTCAAAGAGAGAATCTTTAACATAAGCAAGTTTGTGATCTTTTCTTGCAACTAATTTCGTAAAAGGAGGTTGTGCTGAATCAATCTTCTCCCGCTTGTGTTCCAATATGCAAATCTTGCATGTTTGACGGTACCGAGGAGGAGAACGGTCTGGAGATGGTGTTGGGTTGCAACGGATGGTGGTTTTTTTTTTTGGGGCGGCGATGGCTGAAAGTTTGATAGTGCTTTGGCAGTAGCAGATGGTTAGGATTAGGGTTAGGGTTAGGGTTAGGGTTAGGTTTTCGGTTTTGTGTTTTCAGTTTTTGGATTCTATTTTAGATTCTTTTTGTGTTTCCTCTAGGTTGGATCTCCCCCACTTCGGGTTTTCCTACCCCAGCTTTTGGTCTCCCCAGATTTGGGGCCTAATAATATTTCTACAGGTTTTGATGGAGTTTCGTTCTATGGTTTCTAGGATCCGTTTGTTGCTTGCGAATCCCTTGCCTATCGTGGCCGCAAAGGTTTGCCGGCCATCCTCAATGATGGCTTGTCTTCGTCTAAGAGGTGTTGTTGTTGTGAGATTTTGTAGGGCTGTTCATAGTTTGGATTAGATCGGATTCCTATGAATCCAATCCTAATCCGTATCTTACGATTTTTAGAAATACAATCCAATCCTAATCTAAAAGTCTCACGGTTCGGTCCCGATTTTCTTCACGGATTTCCTTCCATAAAAATAAAATGATGCAACTGCCAACTAAAAATGCAAAGTGCACACCTGTTAGTGTTATGGAATGTAATAACTAATACCGGAGTAAGTGTTTGCAGCCTTGCTGGTTTCAAGGTTCAGATAACATTACAGCAAGTTAGTTCCACTGTTCCAGTCTAGAATCATCCAAGACAACAACCATATAGGCATCAACCAAATAAAGGCTAAGCATTGTCCACATTAATGTAAAATTGTTAAAAAATTCATACCCATTAGTAAAGTAAAAATTATTTATAAATATTATACACACACATATATTTTTATTTTTTTAAAATATCTCACAGTCTGATTCGGTTAATCCATAGTTTTGAAATGAAAATCCAATTCTAATTCATGTCTCACAGTTTTTAATTTTTGAATCTGTGTCCGGACCATTAATCTGCAGGCAAAATCCAAAAGGCACAGATCAGTTTATTCTAGACCGGTTTCACGGTTCCCAATTTTTATTGGACAACACTAAGGTTCTGGAGTTATATGTTTGTAATCTAGACCTCATGTCACTGTCTTTGTTTTAGATAGTCTTTAGTTGTATGCGTTTTCGTATGAATGAAAACTCCTACCAATTTTTTTTTTTTAAAAAGGACTTTTGCCTTCTTGAGACACTGTATGTCTTTTTGATTGCCAATTATGGAAAATTTTTGACTTTTGACTTTGACATTTATTGTTAACCGACAATACGTCTTCGGAACTTAATTAATTTTAACCATCTCTCAAAATGATACTCCCTCTGTTCCTTTTTAGAGTTCAGTATTCTATTTTGGGTTGTCCTTTAATAAGTATCTATTTTGTAAAGTTAATGGGTAAAAAAGTTGGTGAACTTTTCATTTTACCCTTACAAGTAGATTATATTTTGAAAAGTTGGTAAGTAAAAATGTAATGATGATGTTTTCATAGAGAATAATGAGAGAAAGTAGAGGTAAAAATTGATGTGAAATGTGTAATGATTATATCTTTTTAATAAGTTGGAAGGGAAAATTTCAAAAAAGCACCTGAACTTTCTGACAATTTGCAAAAAAGCACCTGGACTTTCACTATTAACAAAAAAGCACCTGAACTTTTCTGACAACTTGCAAAAAAACTCCTGGACTTTCACTATTAACAAAAAAACACCTAAACTTAGCATTCCGTTAACAATTAGACTCCTGCAGTCCAATTTTGTCAATTTGTAACGGATGGAGCTAACGGAAGGCGTTAACTTTTTATTTTTTTTACTTTTTACATTCAAAAATTACTTTTTACTCTTTCTTTTTTTATTGTTAATTATATATATGCAATAAAATTCTTTTTTTTCTTATTATTTATCGAAAATTACTTTAACCTTATTTTTTATTTTCAAATTTTACCTTCCCCCACCCCCCCTCCCCCTCCCTTTTTTTTTTCTTATTAGAAACCCAAAATTCTTCTATCAGTTGATTGTGGGGTTAAATTTGACCAGTTTGGAGAAATCCAAAATTCCTCTATTAGTTGGTTGTGGGGTTAAATTTGAAAGTAACAAAAAAAAAAAAAAACAGGGCGGGGTGCGGGGAAGCAGAGGGGGTGTTAAAATAATTTTCCTAAATAGTTAAAAAATGGGGGTGAATAATTTTTGGAAAAGAGTAAGGAAAAAAGAACTTTATTGCATATTTATTTATGACTAAAAAAAGAATGAGTTAAAAGTAATTTTTAGAAGTAAAAATAGTAAAAAAAAAGAGAAAATGTTACAAAGAGGAGGTTAAAAGAACTTTTGAATTTTTGAAATTGTGGCCAAGGCTTTGGCGGTTGGTTGTGGGGTTAATTGGTGGTGTGGAGTCGATTCTAATAAGAAAAAAAAGGCGGGGGGGGGTGTGGTGGATGTAAAATTTGAAAATAAAAAATAAGGTCAAAGTAATTTTCGATAAATAATAAGAAAAAAAAGAACTTTATTGCACATATATTTACCAATAAAGAAAGAAAGAGTAAAAAGTAATTTTTGAATGTAAAAAGTAAAAAAAAAAAAAAAAAAGTTAACGCCTTCCGTTAGCTCCATCCATTACAAATTGACAAAATTGGACTGCAGGGGTCTAATTGTTAACGGAATGCTAAGTTTAGGTGTTTTTTGTTAATAGTGAAAGTCCAGGTGTTTTTTTGCAAGTTGTCAGAAAAGTTTAGGTGTTTTTTTGTTAATAGTGAAAGTCCAGGTGCTTTTTTGCAAATTGTCAGAAAGTTCAGGGGCTTTTTTGAAATTTTTCCAAGTTGGAATTACGAAGCAGGACACTTAAAATAGATGGAGTGAGTAATAACTTAGCCTTGAATAAGTTTTACGGAGCTTAATCTCGCGCATCCAAAAGTGTTTTGGATGATCCGAATTAAAAATAAACTATTATAGGTTAAAGATAATTACTCCGTATTATTTATATTCATACTCTAGATCTAAAAGTCTTCTATTCTTCCCTAATTCAACAAGCACAAGAATTGCTTACTCGAGCTCAAACAATTTCAACTCTTTGATCAAATTTCTTCTAACTTTTGCATTTGAAGATTTGCAAAATCTCAAGTACTGATCCATTCGAAGGTTAAACTAGAAGCTTTTTGGATCAGGATCCAAAAATGGAGATCGAATTACAATAGTTATTCTTCTTTGATAGTGTAACACGGGGGATTGCATCCACACTTCCGTGCTACAAAATCCTTACGCTTTTAGAAAAAGGTTTTCATCTATTCTTTCTTCGGTCCCCCCAATCATTATTCCTAAGTTTTCTTATCTAATTTGTCTAGAAAGGTTAATTACGAAATTTATATTTTGACTTTAAATAAAAGATACAGTTTAGAATTTAGTAATGTTATGTCCGCAAAATTAAGTGGTCACGCAAAAAGGTTAATTAAGCAAGTTTGACTTTGAAAGTAATGTAGAGACTTAATTAGTACAATAGTTAAAATGCCACATAGGCCAACAAATGGCACATTCAGGGTGCATTCTTTTGACCTTAATTTAAATTGAAATTTAAAATGATAATTTTTTTCTTATTTGAATTTTCTTCGCATTTGTTAGTTTTGCGCCAAACTTTTATTGACTATTGATTCGTTTCGACGAGAAAAATCGGAAAAGTAAATTTTTTTTACTTTTACCCAAGTATTTTGAGAAATAATCACTTTTTAGCAATTATGATTCGTTTGGACGAGAGAAATCGGAAAAGTAAATTTTTTTTACTTTTACCCAAAAAGACTCTTTGCGCTATAAAATGGTTATTTCTCAAAATACTTGGGTAAAAGTGAATTTTTTTATTTTTCTTATTCATCTCGTCGAGACGAATCAATAACCCACAAAAATTTGGTGCAAAACTAACAAATGCAAAAAAATTCAAATAAGGACAATTTTAAGTTTAAGTTAAGGCCAAGTGTGGAATTTTGAGGGGTGGGTTGAAGATGCTCTCGAGTACCCTACTTAAATTTCAAATTATTCCATAACAATGGTTTCTGGTATTTGAAGTGTCAACCAGAGTACGCTGTTAAGATAGCAAAATACTAAAAATACTTTCTCAGTTCCTAAATGATAGTTCACTATGCAAAAGATGAGTAAATTTCAGATAAAGAAATATACTTTTCTGCATAATATTTTAAGTTTTTTGGAAGCAAATTAATTAGAACTAGCTAGTTGACTCTTTAATTTTGAGTCAAGAAATTTAAAAAATTATGCAATCAAAATTGCATGTCTTTTTATAGTGAACTATAATTTAGGAATGAACGAAGTATTATAATTACAAATATATGAAATGCCTGTTAGAGGGCATAATAAAATCTTATGCTTCAAAATGTATCAAATTGTACTTCTCATACTAATTGCTAAAGTATCTATTCTCGGATGAAATATGTTTTACAATACGTCTAGGAACACCGCATTATGACACTGGATTTTTTACTTCGTAAACACAATCGAGGTAGGGTTTTTTGTTTTTTTGTTTTTGATCCACAATACACGCCTTAAAGGCTTTCATTAACATCCTTTTCCAAAACTGGTACAAGAGAAGAGGGAGGAATCGAGGTAGGCTTCATATAGACATTTTTGAGGGTTCCACACAATACCTGAGTCCTGAGTGTTATGTGAAGCCCAACATACTGATGCCTATGAAGTAAAATATGCGGTGCCAAAAAAATACGGTGTCTGTTCAAAAATAAAATATATACGGTGTCAGCTGCTCATGTTTTAATGAGGATGCTTTTAGGGAGAGAAGCAAAATAAGTCTAGCGAAGAAGACAGCCCAGATTTGACCGATCTGTGCGACAGTCCCGAAGCCCGTTGTATGGTTGCGACAGTCATGATTCGGTTCCACTGTGTGTTTTTTCGTTTTAATAACTGCCTACTGCCTCCCTGGTGGATCCAATTATCCCTCTTCTCTCTCACTCTCTCTCTCTCTCTCTCTCTTATCCCATTTGACCACTACCATCGCCGCTTACCGCGCTTCGATTCCTCTTACTAAAATCCACTCAAGTCCAGCTTTTACTTCTTTCCTTCTCTTTTTTTTTTTTTTTAACTCAGGTTGCCGCGGCGTGCTATGCAATAGGTGCGCAACACAGTATTGTACAATTTCAATAGTTCAAAAATATTAGGAAAATTTTCAAAATGGCACCTGAACTTTGCACCAAATGTCACAAAAACACCTGAACTTAAGTTTATTTCAATTAAACATCTGTACTAACAAAATTTTCATATTTAGACACCTGAACTTAAGTTTATTTCAATTAAATACCTGTATTAACAAAATCTCCAAATTTAGACGCCCGCCGTTATATTTCGTCCCAAAAATTGCTGACATGACATCTCCAACCTGTTTAAGTTGCCCCATTGCACTGTTTCCAATAGGGGATGATGAAGTTTGCCTATGCGTTTTGCTTGGGTGCATCGTCCCTTATTAAAAACATGTACAATGGGGCAACTTAAACGGGTTGGAGATGTCATGTCAGCAATTTTTGGGATAAAATATAATAGCGGGGGTTTAAATTTGGAATTTTTGTTAATACAGGTGTTTAATTGAAATAAACTTAAGTTCAGGTGTCTAAATTTGGAAATTTTGTTAGTATAGATATTTAATTGAAATAAACTTAAGTTTAGGTGTCTCTGTGACATTTGATGCAAAGTTCAGGTGCCGTTTTGAAAATTTCCCAAAATATTAATAATGCATTGATCCCATAAGAGTTGATAATACTTAATTGAAAAATTTTAAACTTGAAATGTCCGTAGAAAACAAAACCCTGAAACAAAATATATGCACCGCGCGCCAGGCCACCTCGGGGTTATAGAATATAGAGTAGTACTGTATGTTCTTTTCTTGCTCGATCTATAAATTAATCATTCTCCGTACTAGTTAGTTGTTACTAGTATTTGCGATATACTCCATAAAAATTAGAATAACAGAAAGGATTCCAAAAGGTATGGAGATTCCCCAATGGCTATACTGGGAACCCCAAAATTGCTTTCTTAAAAATTTCTATGGTAGGTACGTAGTACCGTTGTACCATAAATTTTACCGATTCTTTTTCATTTTTATTACTATGCTACTAACATTTAGAAGGCTGTGCCCAGAAAGTTTTGACCACCAACCCCAATCATCGGCACTTTTTTCGTTAAGACAATTGCTGGTAGAGAGGAAGTTGAACAAATTGACCTTCTTCTTCCTTTTTCCATTCTATAGAGGAATGAAGATTTGAACCGCTTATCGCGTAAGTAATCCTTGCATTCAAAAGCACCTACGCAAAACATCACATTTATAGTTGCATTGTAAAATTTGTTCAACTTGGATGGCAGAAGTTTAAAATCATATGCACCATTAGTTTTAGAAAATTAAATAAAAATTATTGTTTGAGTATTTAATGTCTATAACAATGTCCCAACAACTTAAATTTTTGGGCACATTCTTTCTCTTGCACGACCTATTAGATATATATTTTGACTCTCCATTACAAACTCACTCGGAATAAAATGAAATTTTGTGGAGTTTGGATAGAAGTACGATGGGCATGTTTGAAGCTAGAATTGCAATCCCGAATTCCTGGTATGAGGAAACACTAGGACTACCTATTCCCACCGATTGTCGGGTAAGACTAAAGGTGAGATTGGATTAGTGGGGAGACTAACTTTTCTCTTAATACTTCAGGAGAGGGATTGTCCAATACCACAAAAGGAGTGATATTACTTATTAGTTAATCCAAATGTTTGAGATTATTTTCTCTCTTCATCTAATGGTCAAAAGCAAGTGGAATGGAGTGTAGTTGTGCCTCCCTTATTCTCCAATGCACATGAGCAGGATTCAATATCTGTAAGCACTCATCACCTCCCCAAGTTCCATAGAATAGAATAGAGTAGGATTATGGGGTGTTTGGGAATTTATTTTTTGGCTTTTCATTTTCAACTTTTTAGCTTTTTAACTTTTTGGATTAATGGTTAGAATATATTTTGAATCTGGTAGAGTATTTGGATGATATGTACAGAATGTATTTTGCAACAGGAGTAGTGTTTGGAAAATATGAATGAAAATGAATTATGTTTTGATTTTTTACTATCTTGCCCTTGGTTATTAATAGTGAAATGCTGACTAGACTTTGCAATATCTTCTTCTTTTTTTTCTTTTTGCAATATCTTCTTTAAGTATAAAGAAACAAAGAAGATACACTGTTTTTTTTTTTTTTTGGTCATTGTTCTTCTTCAACCTTTCTTCCTTCCGCTGCACCACGTTCTCATGCTCAAATTTCAAGCTGTGCGTGCGACTTCCTCCGGCAACAGAACATGACGGCTTTTGCACCATTGAGATCGTCTCCTCGATGCGCACAAAACCCAACGCTCAAAACTGATTTTTGAGCAGCTTCGTTCTCGGCAGATTTGAACAAAATTAGTGCTTCAACGACCCTACGGAGTCTGCGGACCATTCCTTGGTCGGACGGCGACTGCAATTGCTGTTCTGATATCGTCAAGGAGAGACGAACAAGACTTCGTGCTGCAAATCGATTTTTGAGCTTTTTCGAAAATCTGACCAGAACGAAGAGTGAACGTCAATAGCGGATTCTGTTAGTGGTGCTCAAGACTGATTAGGGTTTTGTGGAATTATCCCAAAACAATGAGGGTAGGGATGTCTTTTTGGCATGGCAAGAGAACAAAACGAGAAAATGAAAATTTGAAAAGCTCCTCTGAGCTCTTTCTGCCTTTTGTTTTAGAAACTTGAAAATGGAAAATCCATTTCCCGGAAAACTCATTTTCCCTCTGCCAGCCAAACAGCCGAAAGCCATAAATCAGAAGTGGAAAATGGGAAAAGCCACCATCCAAACGCCCCCTTAATGAATGACAAAAAAATAAAAAGAAATCTAATGGTCAAAATGATTTTTCATTTTTTTATTCCATCCAAATCAAACATAATACAAACCAATCATGAACTATGTACAATCTCATGTTTCACCCAACGACCCACTCATCTCAATTATCTTCATCATTAATCATATCTAATCAAGCTTTTAAAAAAATAATTCGCAATCAATTGTAGAAAATTGAGCCTAACTAAACAAAACCCAAGCGACAACTAGACAAGGAGGGAGGTAGGGAGTCAATCGGGAGATTATTCAGTGCCCTTAGGATACCACTACGTGGTGACCAAGGCTCTTTTTTCACCACACTTTAAGACGGCCATACATTTGTCTTGGGTCCTATATCAAATGCGTGGTGAAAAAAGAAGTCGTCATGTGACATCACATAACGGTGTCCGGAATCGAACAACATTTCCAGTCAAAGGTAGGAGAAATGAGAAAGCCTAGAAATGGTAATTAGATGAGAACAGACAATGGGATGAAATGAAAGGGGTCGAGTACAGCGAAGCAGTGTTTGGATCCACAGACCCACACACCCTGACAGCACCCACGATGCATAGGGTCTATTATATAGAAAGTGCTGATAAAGTCATTAAAAGGTCGGTCTCCATTTTTTCCATTGGACGCTCTTGCCCCGCTCTTTGTCGTGGGTGCCTACTCTGCTCTTTTTTTTTTGGTCATCTCTTTTACAGTAGTTTTATTACTCCAAGCTATCAATGTAAGCTTTTTTGAGATTAATTTAGTGCTAAGCAAAAAAGAAAGAGATTATTAATTTAGTAAGTGAAATCACTCTTTTGTTAGAGTTTGTTAAGGATTTCAATCACTTCCAAAATTACACTAATCGGGTACCGGCTGATGCGATTCCGAAATTTATTTATCTAGAGAGAAGTTTTTTGTACTTTTAGTTATGCTATTATAGACCTCTACGCTGCTTACCTTAGTAATCTCTTAAATAGATAACCATAAGATAATAGTGACAAATTTTGATTATCCGCTTTTAGTTATGTCATGTATTTCAAACTTATATTAATGGATAGCCAATCAGAGAATGTTTAGCGTGAGTGATCTCATTAAACTCTTAAAAACAAACTTATTTCAATAATCAAAGTAATTCTAAAAGAGGAAAAAAATGTTATAAAGGTCATTTTATTGATAGTCCACCACCAATAAGTCAAAAAAATGAAAAAAAAAAAAAATACACACATGTCAATACACTTTTTATACTCTTCAATATGCTTTCGTATGCTTTCATATAGTTTCACGCATTTTAGTACAATTTCTCAACTTTAATGACCATCCAGTAGGCTATTTTGTAAACATTTTCTAATGTTCTAAACCAAAGTCGAGTTCGTCAAATGTGCCGTAGAAAATCCAAATCCTTTTAACTTTATTTGGAACCTGCAGGAGAGAAGGGAAAATTTAAATTTTTTCTTACTTTCTCTGAGGAGTAATTAATTTTTCATCATTTCTTCTCCTTTCCATAAGAGCATCCGCACCAGACTCTCTACATTTTAGACCAATTTACACCTAAAAAATCACTTTATTACTTTAGCTATCTATTTTTAAAATAACTATTGCATCAGACTCTTTACTCTCACTCTCCTCTCAATAAATAATCAAATCCACCTCAATTAAATACTTCATTTACTCTTCCTTCTCTGATAAAAAAAAATTTCTCCCAATCTCCCTTCCTTTGACCCTGACCGCCTTTGGTACGCAACAATTAAAAGAGAGAGAGAGAGAAACAATATAAAAATAGAAGCAACTGAACAGTACCTTGCATTTCCAAGCGAGGTACCGTAGCAAAACTAAATTTTCTTCAAATTAAAGAGGAAGGAAGAGAGGCTGATAAAAGGGATTTTGGATGATTTTTCTTGTTTTGGCTCTTATAATTTAATTTAAAGAGGAGAGTAAAGAGAGAGACGTAGATGCCCTAAGTGCCATACATGGATAGCACTTATTTATTTCCCCTCTCCTTTCTTCTCCCTCTCTTTCTCCGTCACCCCTCCATCTTCTCTCTCTCTCTCTCTCTCTCTCTCTCTCTCTCTCAATACTTGTATAAAGTGGTGTGCATTTGTGTTTATAAAAAATCCTTTTGTTAAGGTCTTCTCAAACCGCTTTTCTCTACCATAAACAGTAATGATTTTCTCGTTACGGGTATCGTTGTCGAGGAATCTAAGACGTGCTAATGTAAAAGTGACGGTTATACAAACCACGAGCCATCGACAAACACTAGTACAACAATATACAGAAGAAGAAGAAGAGCACGAGTCCCCCTCCATAACATTTAGCTAACCCTTTTTAATTCCTTTCGCTTGATTCCTTCCTATACGCACACACACACCCATCGTTCGAATCCCTATATTTGCTCGATTTGGGGGCTGGGTTTTTGCTTTTTCTGTTCTGGGTTTTCGCTCGTTTCCAATTTTTGCGTGTATTTTTCAAATGTCTCAACAAAGGCCGTTTCAAATGGTGGGTGGAGATTTCAGCGACACAACTTATACCAAAATATTTGTGGGAGGATTGGCTTGGGAGACTCAGAGGGATGCAATGAGGCGGTATTTTGAGCAGTTTGGAGAGATCCAAGAGGCTGTTGTGATCACAGACAAGAATACTGGCAGATCCAAGGGTTATGGTTTTGTAAGTCCTATTTTTCTTCCAATTTTGCAAAACTATGTAATTAGCCTTTTTGTTTTTTGTTTTTCGTTTTTTGGTTTCAAATTCAGATTCAAGTCAGCTTACTCACTCCAACTAATACCTTTCCGGCCCAATCAAAGACAAGACCATCCATGCTGGAACTAGAGAGTTTAGAAGAAATTACTTTTGTCCACGCTGGAAATAGAGAGTTTAGAAGAAATTACTTTTGTGTAGCCTGAGCTAAAAAATCAAACCCTCGTCAATTGTAATTAGCCTTTTTGTTTATAGAAGGTGGGTTTTTGAAATCTTAATTTGTTGATTTGGTAGGTTACGTTTAGGGATCCAGATGCAGCAACGAGAGCTTGTCAAAACCCATCTCCTGTGATAGATGGAAGGAGGGCAAATTGCAACCTTGCATCACTCGGTGCCCAAAAGACTCGGCCTACTCAGCATGGTCTGTATTTCTCCAATATTAATTTTTCTGCAACAAATCATGATAACATTTGACATACTGACATGAATGTGCCTTATGGATAAGGCCGGATAAACGAATTAAACTATCCGAGTTCGAGCTTGTGTTCGCTTATTAAAAGCCCATATATGTATTGAAATTTGTTAAGCTTTCAAACCAAGCTTGAACAAATTACTACTCGGCTTGTTCGACTTATGATGTTTCAAAATTCAAGCTACTCGAGATCGGCTCGATTAAGGCTTGTTTGAGATTGGCTCACCTCATAAACAAATCAAAGCTTAATCATATTTTTAAACCCCGTTAAATTTTCAAGTTAAGCTTAAACAATAAGTTGGTCAGCTCGTTGGCTCATTTATCAGCCATATCCTGGATTGATATTAGAAGAATCTGCATTTGTTTTGGAAATGTATATTCTCTGTGATTGATTTCTTCCAAAGATGTTCCAATGGATAATGTACCTTGGATCTTCGTAGTTTTTCACGTTATATTCTTTTCAGATATCCATAATTATACAACACGAAGTACAAAAACACAACTCCAGAAACAGCTGTATCCGGATACATTTGATGCACATGGGTCCTTTAAACCAACTGCATTTCCATCTTTGTTTAAACCTGAACAGATATTCCTAAATTATAATCAACTGGATAATCATGTACTACCAATCTTGGTTTTGGGTCTAAAGTCATAGCTGCATAGCCTGCATTGTAATATCAAACTAATCATTGGCAGACTTTAAAAATTTGCAGGCACTGGGAGGTTTAGACCAGCTCCAGGACTGATGGCTCCTCCTGCTTATCATGGCTCTTCATCAACTTATGTCCATCAACCCACAAATCAATACACATTCCCTTATTCTGGTTATGGGTGAGCAAGAATACGTGGGAAAATACATGTAATTAGTTCCTTTTTCAGCATATTATCCCTATTAAACTGATGTCGGTTTTGTGTTGTGTCTGCAAATTTGTAGGTACCCTGGATATTCACAAGACACCATGTATCCTGCGGTATGTGTTGTGCATAGTAATCAATTTCACTTAAAATTTGTTATTAGTTATGGAATCTAATTGGTTAGCATTTTCGCAGAATTATTATGGTACATATGCAGGTCAACAATTCTCACCTTACTACACCGGGAGCACAACCAGCCCAGTTGGGATTTACCCCAATTTCTACCCTTTCTATGCTAATTATGCACAGAATAGCCAGGCTCATGGTTTTGGAGTTAATCAGTATCCCCAAATGTTACAATACCCGTATTTGCCTCGGCAATATAGTCCCACAGGCATCCTATCACTTCCTTCCTCAACAGCATCTGCAACTCCTACAACAGGAACAGGTTTTAATTGTAGATTTCGATCCCATCAATTTTGAATTGTTTCCCTTTAACCTAAATGTTCAGGAAACCTAATTCATCTCCGTTGGAGAATGACAGATTCGACACCAATGGAAAACAGAATACGGAATCCTGTAAGAGTTACAACAGCATCAGCACCAGGAGGCGGAGGAGGAGGAGGAGTGGGAGTAGTGGCTGATGTTTCTCAAGCCAACAGAAGTGTTTCTGAACAGAGCTCATCGACTTAATCTGTACTTTGAAATGAATCATATCACAAGGCTAATGACATTGAGGAAAATCGTGCAACGTTGGTTCAAAAGAAATTAAAGATTCAGCATCAGATAATGGCTTACTAACTACCTTCGTCGGTGCATTCTCCATTCATGCTCAACATTACAGTCATTCTGGCATCATCATAATACAGTAGGGGAGTCTTGGTAGTTATTTAGAGTAGGTTGAAAAAAAAAATTACATTGATTCATGTATTGGCATAAGGTTGTTTTTGGATTTACCCTTATGTGCTAATTAATCAGATGATAGTCATGTCTCGGGAGCAGAGAGCATCCGATGGCATGCTTTTGTTCATATTAGCAGCAGTTGGTGGTAGGTTCAAGATTGGTTTTGTATCTTTGAACCCCACAAGATTGGTTTCATATTGGTCAAGAAGAAAAAGGGCAAGCTTGGGTAGCTTGGCCGCTGTTGACTTGTAATTTGTTTGTTCACTATTCATGAATGCTGCTCTTATTTTTAAGATTAGATCAGTTTAGAGGAACATCATGGTCTCTTTCTTATCCTCTTTTCTTTTGCTGTGTCTTCTTTTCTCTGTGTGTACATCTCCTTTTACTTTACCCAATCATTATCTTTTCTCCTGATATTACTCGTTTGGACTCACTACTATGTCCTGTTTGACGATTCGAGCTGTTCTTTTGTAGGCCTTAATATGTTTGTCATCCATGGAACAAATGAGGTCAATTGGGCTATTTGCTCAGGACTTGGTTGAATCATATTGATAGAAATGCTTTTCAGATGGATACTTATGTCTAGTTGATCTGATTCCTTGGTAAATGGTAAACACAATGAGGCCTACAAAATAAACGATTCAAAATCAGCAAATAGGACCGCAATGGGTTCTGTTCTATTTTGCGTTCCATGAGGAACCATACGAACGTCTTTCACTGTTTCACGTGTAAAGACTCTCCCTCCTTTTACCCATCATCCTTCACTTTCAAAGGGGCATAGATTTCTTATCTTATGCTTTCTTTCCCGCTATTCCAAGGGATTCATCGAGTGTCTTTTGGAATCCAAACCGAGAATGGGTTAATCTGGCCATTCAAAAGAGAGAGATTGGCATAATGGGTGCCTGTTATGTACTTTTCAGTTCCAAAGTCGAGCATGCGGGTGTGCATACATGAACGACTGGCAGTGGCATCACTTCATATGCTTAAGAGATTCTTGAGAAAAAAGTTTCTGCAAAAGAAAATGGGTGGGTGGAAGTACGAATCCAAGGCGATTGTAAAAGGTGACTGGTGGCACGTATCAAACCCATCTACATCTCAGTTACTATTACATGAGATATATATACCTCAAAAGAGAAAAAAAGAATCCAAAGATCACCACCAACAAAAGAGACACCCTTTTTAAGCTTTCAAAGCCTCCCTTTGTTTGCATCCTGAGATGATGAGTAGTATTACTATTACCCATTAGCTAGATTGAATCTTACCACCTGTTTCCATATGGAATGAATCCATAAAAAAAGGAGTGTCTTATTAGAGAATCAGAGATGTTGAATTAAAAGTTCTTACATGATGCCACATACTTGTCTCTCTTTTTTTTTTGTTCGACTGTTATAGGTGTTTGAACGTTACGCCACCTTGACTAATTCCCTTTCCAGTCCGGTCAAAGGCAGATCATCTACGGGGAATTATAAAATTCACAAGAAATTACTTTATTGCGTTGTGACCCTATGAATCAAACATTGGTCAATTGTAAAGAAAGCAAACCCACTGACGAACACCGGAACGACTTTGCTACTTGCCAGTAGAGTGTACCCACAATTGATGTCACACCATCCGAATAAATTAAAAACGTCAATTTTTTTTTTAGGAAAGACAAAAACATCAAACATTTAGGTACTAGTGAGTAGTTGTTTGGACAAATAAGTCAAGTGGCTTATTTTTTTGTCTTTATTTAAATTTTTTTCGCATTTGTTAGTTTGTCGTTAATTTTTGGGGAATTATTGCATCGTCATGACAAGAGAAATCTAAAAAGTAAAAAATTATTATCGAAATCAAATTTTTTTTGAATAAAGACGAAAAAATTGGCTTATTTTCGTCTTTATTTAAAAAAAAATTGATTTCGATCATAATTTTAACTTTTTAGATTCCTCTCGTCATACGATGCAATAATCTCCTAAAAATTAATGATAAACTAACAAATGCGGAAAAAATTTGAATAAGGACAAAAAAATAAGTCACTTAGCTTTTTTTTTGAGTATTATAAAAAAAGAAGAAGAAGGTACTAGTAAGTCAGTGGAGGTCAAAAGAGTTAAACAAAAGACTTGTCATTTTTTGGAGTTCGTTCAACTTTTCAATTAATTATATCTTGTAATTTATAATATTTTAAGTGATTTCGAAAACATTAAATTATAGAACAAATCGAGATTTATCAAATAAGATCCATATTAGATATAAAATTTATTACAACTTTAAAGATATAACTAGTTTTTTAATCCAGTTAGAATAGAACTGGAACAAATAAATTGGGACGGAGGGAGTAGTTGCAGGCTAGACCACAACTACCTTCGTCTCTCCACCACTTTCCACTGTTGCAATCACCCACCTCTTTACCATCGCGATTGCCCAATCAATAGTTACCGTCATCACCAGTACCAACCATAGCCACCACGATCTCTTCAGTACCACCAAGATCACCGTCCTACAACCACCACCATTGTTACAACCCCACCACTGCCACCAACACACCACCACTGCACCGCCGCCATCTCTCACCATTACCACCGGCGCTCCAATCATCTCCATCTCTTTATCTATCCACCATATTCTACCGTTATAGTTGAACAACCTCTTTACCAATCGCTACAATCACATTAGCACCACCCTCTACCCAGCAACGACTCTAAGAATTCCAAAACACGTGGTCATTCATAAACGTTACTCCCTCCGTCCCTTTTATAGAGTTCAGTATTCCATTTTGCGCTGTCTCTTAATAAGAGTCAATTTTGAAAAGTTAGTGGGCAAAAGTTGGTGCATTTCTTATTTTGTCCCTAAAAGTAGATTCTATTTTGAAAAGTTGGTGAGTGAAAGTGGAATGATGATACCTCCATAGAGGATAAGTAGGAAAAGTAAAGATAAAAATTGATGTGAAATATGTAATGATGATATCTCCTTAATAAATTGGAGTTATGAAGCAGGACACTTAAAAATGGACAGAGGGAGTAATACTTTTGCCAATTGCAAGACCGAAAAAATATAACATAATAATGACAATTAATAACCTACTTCCAACAAAAATCACACTTAAAACTCGACAAGCGTTTCAACTTGTACACAAAAGATATCAAAATGCATATACTAATAATCTTTCTTATAAGTTCTTGACAAAAAAAAAGCTACAAGAACTTCTACAATTGCATTTGATGCGATTTCATATTTTGAAATTGTTGCATGATAGCCTCTGTGTCAATAGAATCAAAGTCTATATAATTATTTTTCCAAAAAATCAAACAACCCATATCCTGTATAGACTTTGCCAAAAAATCAAACAACCCTTATCAAGCTTGAGTATATATAAATTTCAAAGGGCAAAGCTTATAAAGTTATTCATTGGTGATCGGTCGAATCGAAGACTTAAAGATAACAGAGGTGGTGAACACGTTTTGTTTGTCGTTTTGTACAGTGTCGCCCGTGGTTTTGTATCGCTATGAAGGGAAAATTATCCTGTGTGATATCGCCGTAAACATCCATGGGTCAATCTATTAAGTTTTAGAAAATTTCAATATGGTAGTAGTTAAAAAAAAAATTCCATGGGGTTGCCGGATCCCGCAACCTTGGCTGTAGCGTTGCCACTGCCTCTACCACCACCATCTTTTCACCACCACCATCCTTCCACCACCATCGCCACCTCTGCTATAACCATCATTAAAATCACAACCATCAATCTCTCCACAACAGGCACTGCCACCTCTGCTACAACCATCATTAAAATCACAACCATCAATCTCTCCACAACAGGCACTGCCACCATCAATACCATCTCTCCACCATATATACCCTTCTTCGTCCATGACAAACACTTAAACAACTGTTACAAAAATTAGAGAAAATTTCTCTTATATCCCTTCAATTTTGATCAAAAATTCATTTTGGTTTTTCACCTTTCAATTTTGGCATAAAAATACTTTGACTTTCCAATTTTTTTCAATGTCATCCTTTAGAGATATATACATATATACACGAAAATAAGGTATTTGAATCAAGTACTCTACACACATCAGATATCGTTGCTTCCCGCGCTAGCCTCCTCGTTTTTTTTATAGAATTTTTGGACGGCTCGAATTGGCCGTTAGGTGGCCAGAGACGGCCCAGCGCGGCCGTCGGTCCCTACAGCAGGACTCAAAGAAAACGGATTCCTTCTAAGGATGACATTGAAAAAAATTGGAAAGTCGAAGTATTTTTATGTCAAAATTGAAAAGTGAAGGACCAAAATGAATTTTTAGTCAAAGTTGAAGAGATATAAAAGAAATTTTCCCCAAAAATTAAAAAGAGAATAATTCCAAACAATATCATTTTTTTTTTTTTTGTCTTCGTATCAAATCAATTTTAATTCAGCCTCTAACATTTTGATCAAACAACTTCTTCCTTAAACTTTCAATTTCCACCTTTAGTTTTATCAAATGGTGTATCACCTTGATTTTTGAATACATTAATTAAATAATTTCTAAAATAATTATGTCAAATAGAAAATATTTCCTTAATGAAGACCAAATAATCCAAGCAACGAAATACTCCGTATTTGTTTAGAACAGACCAGACATCAGTTTAGAGTTAAAGTACACAAAATTGCGATTACAAGCTTGAAGTCAAAATAGAAATGGATATAGTAGCAATCTAGCTAGGTGTAGGGAATCCAAGTCCCGTGATTCTCCTCCTCGGCCACAATTCCTTTCCCGTACTGATACTGCTCCTATACACCTTCGTTAATACCTGGAATGAAATGGAATAGCACCATGCCGTGTCATACTCAAGTTCTGTTCATCTCAATGTATAGAA
The DNA here is from genome assembly GCA_019656275.1 of Rhododendron kiyosumense. NCBI lineage: Eukaryota > Viridiplantae > Streptophyta > Magnoliopsida > Ericales > Ericaceae > Rhododendron > Rhododendron kiyosumense. Next base: position 357,405 of record BPLS01000548.1, read on the forward strand.
TCCTGTCGACTGTCCTTATCCAGAAGTCCACTAAACTACTCTAAACAACGTTGGGCCCCCTCAGACCGCCTTTCTCCTGAGGGTCCTGGTAGGCCGTCCATACTTGTCATAACTGCCATTCGTTATTCCAATTGTTATATTAATGTCAACTAGATTTTTTCAACCTTGTAAATCACCCAATGTACCTATTGTTCATTCTATATATAATGTGACACCACAATTCAATCAACAATCAATGACCACTATGAAACATAAATCATATACAAGTATGACGGAAAGTAAACACAAATGGCTCATTTGTTTGAGGTTAAAGCGACTGTGAGAGGATTAGAGGTTCAAACCTTTGGACCGATGGATTGGATTTGGGGGTGTTGTAACGAACGCTATGAATGCAAGCTAAGAACGAGAAATTGAAA
>BPLS01000548.1:357830-380613 GCA_019656275.1 Rhododendron kiyosumense
ACATAATTAACCAATGTGGGACTAAGGAATACAAGGCATTCCTAACAGGGGGTAATGGCATGAAGAGCAAGAAACATAGCTTTTATGAAACTGTTTTCTTTTTTTAAATTTTGTCATCAATCAACTCATATACTATATAGTATCTAGGTGAGAGAGAGAGGGGAGAGAGTTGTTGGGAGAGAGAGAGAGAGAGAGAGAGCGAGTTGTAGGGGGCAAGTACTGGTAATTTTTGTAATCAATAACAAATTGACACCTCAATGGGGTCAAGTGACCCCAGTTGACCCTTCATACCTCCGCCCTCAGCAGACACGATAATAGACTTTTACAGATAAATAATCCAAACAGATAGTTACCCAAATAATAAAAATTCCCGAGGGATTCAAGATTTGACGTACTTTATAACTAGTTTTGATTTTGTGGGCTCCCGACCGATGCGCTTGAGATTCGCCATCCGGATTTTTTAAATGAATAATCCGAGAAATCGAGGGTTTGATTTGAAGAAGAAAGCTTTTGATCTAGCGAAAACGCCAAGATTTTGGGTTTGGGAGCCACGATACGAATGTGGAAGGTTTTGTTAAAAAAACACCTTATTCGCCGGGTAAAAACCGGTCTCTACTTAGCATGTTCTAAAGGGAAAACTTTGATATCATTTTGGAGATTAAACTTTCATAAAACAAATACGGGAAAGGGACATGGGATTGAATATATCACTTTGGCGTGCTCATGGTGCTTACTGTCTAGTAGATAACAAGTGAATGATGTACAAAAATGAAATAGCAGTACAACAATAATTTGTTCTGATCATAGCAACGCCGCATGGTATACCAAGGTATCTCGCACGGTTTTTTGGTACACCGTGCGGTGTATCTTTTCACTTATAGCTCGCTATTATTACTGAAAACCTTGCACGGTATACCTAACTACATCATACGTTGTTTCTCAAAACATCGTACGGTGTAACTTCTGGCTTATTTTCAGAATAGCTCTGTATTCTTAAAACAAACCAGGGATTCAGAAGGCCTTTGTCCTTTTGTTTTTACTGACTTTTCGCAAAAGAGTTTGTAAATCCTTTTTGATGCACTTGATCATTGAAAATAATCTTGAAAACCTCTTTTAAAGTATTTAGAAGATAAAAAACATGATTTTAAACAAAGCTCCATTCTTAAACACACCTGCACGATCTCTCGGAAATATTAGCAAAACTAGAAATGATTGAATATGTTCAGGACTATCAAACTAAAGCCAAACGAATAGGATCAGCATAACGCCATGCGTTGGATCTACAACATCGTGTGGTGTACTACAACACTGCACAGTGTAGTACTTCCAGTGCAGTCATTGATTTTTGTTTCGTTTTGCTTTTAAAACAGTTTTTGAGTCAACACTTGATACAAAGAGGTCAAGCGCGAATGTAGAAAGCTCCCCTCAAGCCTAAGACTACGTTTAGCCCAAGGAAACTTGCTTTATACCTTTGGCTTTGAACTTGAATGAGGATTGGTGAGTATGGATTGAGAGCTTCGGAATGATGGTGTTCCAAAGCTAGTAGTTTACTGGATTTTGGAAGAAAAGAAGAAATAGAATCATCAAAGAATTTTAAAAACCGTTGAGATCTGGATTGGGGTGTCTACTGACTTATTTTTATTTTTTAAATTTGCATGAGCTTCATGTTAAAATTTTCAATATTATTCATTTTTCTTGATTGAGAGGAATTAAAAAGTACAAAAATGTACATCAAACTTGAAACAAATTTCAGATAAGGCAAACTAATTCAAAAATACTGTTTGTTTCATTTAGTGTTGTCTTTGGTGAACCTTTTTTTTTTTTTTTTTTTTTTTTAACGATTTTGGTGAACATTTTTAAGCTTTTGATTATTATTACTTTATATTTTAGATTTCTCTAGTCAGCACGCATAAATCTTTTGAAAATTTTAACTTCGAATTGGTAAAATTAAAAAAAGAAAGTCAAAATAAATTAGGTCAAACATAACCTTAAAGCCTTGCCTAAGATATGCAACCTGTCAATAGAGTTGTATAGATATGTAGTGGCATAGCCAGAAATCTATGTAAGTGGAGGCACCTTTTAAACACATTTCAACTAAAAAAATTTGTACTAAGCCATGTTAAAACGTTTGTACTAAGAATTAAAAAAATCTAACATATTTATTAATAGTAAATTATGTAGAATATAAAAATAATTGAATTGTCTCAGCGTATTAAATCTAAGAGTAATTTACTATACAATGTTTAGCAATATTGCTCCCATTGTTAATAATTGCTAAAGTATAAAACGTATTGCTCATGGATTAGACATTTTTGAATTTTGGACATTATGCGTTAGAGAGTTCCGATTATTAAGTGATTGCTATTTTTCACATTAGACATCTCATTTCGCCATTGTAATGACAATGTTCAAATATGTGAAACAAAAAGTTGAGAATGAAATGATATTCGACATGTCTTAGAAAGATTAAAAGTAAATTTATGAAATATGATTAACTAGACAAAATACAAAATATAAATTTTAAAATCTTAAATTTCAATAAAAAATTGAATGGATCCCACTCGTCCCATGCTTCCTCTGCCACTTAAGATAAGATATGAGCGACCGGCCTCAACCAAATAAAGGTGCTTAATATTGCTTTGTTACATTTTTCATGAACTGATCAAACGCTTTTTAGCTAGGAACAAATACAGGTGCTTATTGCTATTGAATTTACCGTTAAAATTTGTTAATAGTATTTAAAAGTACTTGTTGATAAATGATAAGTACCCTATGATTACCACGTTGTACCGTTAAATTAGTTATATTTGAAAGTTGCTATTTGAATTCTAGAGAGAGAGAGAGAGAGAGAGAGGATTGACAAGCATGAAATCTTTGGGCCGAAACTTCATGGCTAGATATAGTAGAAAGCCCATAGAAAGATTGAACGTAGAATGAGCCCAATACATGCATATAGGATTACAAATAACTAGGCCACCTGAATCCAAATTATTAAGCGACCATTTTTCTTTTCATTAATTTTTAATTTTTTTTGATAAGCCATTAATTTTTAATTGAGTATTTTTATTTAATATGTCGGACCATTGAATTTGATTTTTTCCACTTTTGAAGATGAGCAATATTTAGGATATCAAAAAAATTATAAAGTGGAAGTATCAAAAAAAAATAAAAAATAAAAAGTGGACAAACTAATGGAGTGATTAGTAAGTACTCCCTCCATTCTAAAAAGAAAGTCCGCTCCACAAAATAAGAAATTCAAAAAAATTCAAACCTTTTTTCACAAATTAGTAGATATTGATTCTTACAATTTGTGAAAATGTACTTTTTAAGTCCTTGTTCTATGGACCGGACTTTTTTTTTTTTTTCAATGGAGGTTTAGTATCATTGGGCTTGTAACCCAACGGTTATCTCTTGGCCTTCCCACAAGGGAGGCCATGGTTCAAGCCTCTTTAGAGATGTTTGAGGTCCAAGGCAATGGACAACTTTTGGACTCTCTGTGAACTAACTAACTAATTCACCCGCCAACCCCGCTGATGTATATAATATTGGGGGAAACAAAAAAAAAACAGAGGTTAAGTACTTGGGAATTGATTTTACGCTTCTTATATAGTGAATGCATATTTTTTGTGTAGTGAAGTTACTTAAAAGTTCATCTTTTAACGCATGCACTCTGCCACTCTTTATTTGAAGAGATTTAATGTAATTAAAATGATTGTATTCAACAAATAAGGGGGAGTATAAATGCTTTGGTACTTTAAATTTTTCATAGGAGATGCTGCCAAGCAGGGGGTGTTTAGTAGCGGTAACGAGTGGCCGATCTAACTGTTCATCTCGATACGGACGACTCCGATCTAATCTGAGCACACAAAAATTTGAACTATCCGTTATTTGGATCAAGATCCGAGCCATCAATTGCTGTGATAAACGGTTAGATCAGCCGCTCGGTACTGCTGTGCTTGGTAGCATTACCCGGCCCTGCAAAATGTGATTCGGCAAAGTAAATTATGTACATTCACCGCTCGAAGTCCGTTCCATGTAATTGTCTGTTTTAAATATTTTCTAATTAGGGAATGGCAAGAAACTTTATTAGCTAGGAAATAAAAATATAACAAGTACTCCATATATAGTTTGCAATTTCAATACGAAACACAACGTACGGGTTAAATACACGAATAGATGTGTCCATTAAAATCGATAGCAACAAAAAAATTAGTATATATTTGTACTGGCAAATGATGACGAGAGTCCCAGCAGAGATGTGCATGTATATATGCAATTAATCTGAATATAAATTAATATGCCGTGATTTGTCAATGACCAACCAACTATCGATCGAGCACCTATGATATATACTAGATGCATGTCACCAAGACCAAGAGCATGCATTCAAATGAGCCAGTTTTGAACAATATTCATTGATAAGTTAATCATCTCAAACAAATCATTGTTTTCCGATGCTTAGAATTCCACATTGTTCGTTTTGGACTCTCAAAATTTCTGGGCACGGTCATTAATAATTTGTTTTTATTTCTCTCTCTCTCTCTCTCTCTCTCTCTCTCTCTCATAGGTATTACTTTAAAAAACCTCTCTCAAAACCAAACCAAAAATGAAATGATCATCATGTCTCTTTTTCTTCTCTAACGAAGCACATTTATTCGAGGTACAACCTCCGTCCCAATTTAATTGTCACTTTTGAGAGTTTGTGCTACATTTCAATTGATTATATATATCTTATAATTTATAATATTTTAGGTGATTTTGAAAAAATTGTATTATAAAACAAATTAAGATCTATTAAATAAGATCCATATTGGATATAAAATTTATTACTAATTTAAAGATATAACTAGCTTTTTTATCCAGTTAGAATAGAACTGAGACAAATAAATTGGGACGGAGGAAATACAATTTTCTAATTCGCTCGCTTTTGGAGGAAGGCAAATTGTTACATGAGAAGTTTTTTTTGGGGGGCCAAAATCTAGCAGATGTTTTGACAAAGCCCCTCACCATTGATAAATTGAAGCTGTGCGCAAGCGTGACTTTAGTTGGCCTTCACATTTGAGGAGTTGGAGAGACGAAGCCACATCAAGAGGGATAAAGATCACTACATTCACTTTGGGTTTGGACGGAGTTGCAAGAATCAGTCTTCAAGTTGGAGATTGTCACAGGGTGAAGCCTGAGTTCCCCCAAGGTTTCTGAAATTTCGGACTGAGGACTGTCCATACGGCCAGTGACGCGGAGGAATTTCTGGAGGTTCAGAAAATCACCGTCCGGATGATCGTATTCTGTCCGGACGTTGGTCACGGACTATGCGCGTATTTAAGCTCTAAAAATAGATTTTAGGGTGAAGAACATCATATTCTTGGAGAAAAAGCTGATGTACTCTTAAAAATTTAAGAGATTTTATGGGTTTTCTCCATTGATTCTAGCTAGTGAACTGGTGTGGTTCCCAACAAATAAGCAGTTATCAAACCTCGTATGTCTATGTTCTCTCTCTCTCTCTCTCTCTCTCTCTCTCTCTCTCTCTCTCTCCCCCCGGTTTGTTTTTATTTGATTTATAGCATCTAAGATCATGAGAGTTTTGTGTGTTGGTGGGTTTTGAGTGCCTAGTTCAATACGTCCTTAATCCGATCCCAACAAGAATGAACGGCTTGGGTCACCGTTGTAGCTCCAAGATGGGGCTCAAAAATCGAAGACCTTTTCTATCCCACATATTGGGTGTTACATGTTTAAGGTTTGGAAGATTAGAGTTATGGAGATGCGTTGATACCCAAGATAAACATAATAACTGGTTTCAATAAGGGAATAAATTTTTTACACCGCTGGTGTAAATATTTATTTCTTCTAAATCAATTACATTGCGCCACGTTGCAAAACAGTGGTCCCAATTCATAAAATATGACGACGTGGTGCAATATACTCCCTCCGTCCCAAATTGATTGTCCGGTCCGCAAAACGGAGTGTTAAAAATAATACAATTTTTGCAAGAAAAAATCAAAAAAATTTCAACAACTTACTAGATATCAATGAGAATTTTTAATTTGTGAAAAAAGTTTGAATTTTTTCTTGAAAAAATTGCATTATTTTTAATACTCCGTTTTGCGGACGGGACAATCAATTTGGGACGGAGGGAGTAATTGATTTGGAAGAAACAATATTTACACTGACGGTATAAAGAATTTAATCTCTTTGAATAAAATTTCTTTGCATGGTGGGAGGTCAGTCATATCTTATGTAGTAACTTACATGTCCCTCCCCCCCTCTCTCTCTCTCTTTCTGAAATCTTTATTGTAGGTGAGATTGCAATATTATTGATGTTAATTGGTCTAATATTGGAAATTGGGGAGATGAAAACTACTGCACGCTTAATGTGATGGAGCTAAACGGCGACTGACAACTTACTTCAACAAAAGGACAAATACATAACATGATTAACATTTAATACTACCACAATAAAAGGGAAAAGAAAATGCACATCAATAATTTAATGAACCAATTCTTTTTATAGAATATATTAACTGAAGTTACTCTATATGATTAGATTAATAATTAAATATTCGGACTAATTTGCGCACACCTCAACTTGTTCAAGGACTTTGAACTGTATTTGCTAGCTAGCTACCCCACGCTGTAAGTGTCTAAAAAATGCGACAACTTAACGATAATATCAAGATGTACGTTGTTAACACAATTCGAGCCTGTAGTAAAATCCGGATCACCAAACCCGGTACGAGTAACTATTGTTCTTGATCACGTGGAATAATCACCTAATTCATTTCTACCCTTGTACAATGACATGGTACTTGAATGGAGAAGTCCTCCAAAGTTCAAACACTCTTTATAACAGTTGATGAAAAGGAAAAGAAAATGAAAAAAACATAATAATAAATAATCTGCCAAGAAGGTGGTGTAAGCATTTTGTTGGTAAGTACACGTGTCACAATCAAGTTTAACTTGAGTATCACGTACGTATAATCAGGGCATGAATAAATGTAGCAATTTTTGTCTCTTTCTCTATCTTTGTTTTTCCTAGCAGAAATAATAAAAAATAAAAACATTGGAGCAATTTGGGGGGTATTGTATAGTTTGTACCCTAAGGGCCAGTTTGGACGCCGGATAAGAATTGGAGCTATTAGTTATGAATGAGAGATAGGATAATACGAGGTATTATGTAAGAAGGGTGTGCCTACATTGATATGACGAGTGATTAAATAGTATTTAGTTTGGATGAGGGATAAAATAAGGGGATAATGTTGTTTTGTAGTTGAAATGGAAGAGAGATGAAGTATCATCCGAGGGTAATATGTAATAACACCCCAGAACCTCCTCATAAATAATTTCTCGCCAGGAGTATTAGGGGGTACACGAAAATCCGGAGCTTAGCTAATACCCAGCAAAATATGGATCCCAAATCATAACTTAACTATGGATCCACGGTCTTAGAAGGTGATATTACTAATACCCCTTGGGTGGCCTCCATCCAAATATGCCCAAGGTCAACATATGTCCCCATGCAATTTTCCCACCTATCATTTCCATGATTCCAAATTCCACAAAAAGGGTTTTGAAAGCAACATGCCTCCGAACTCCTTCACCCTCTCTATTGTTGCGGTGGTTACAAAAGAGAAGAAAAAACGAGAGAGAGAGAGAGAGAGAGAGAGAGAGAGAGAGAGAGAGAGAGAGTGAGTGAGTGAGAGAGAGAGAGAGAGAGAGGACAGTGAGTCAGTGAGTTTAGGTGGTTTTGGAGGGGCTTTCCAGGGATATTTTAAGGTCGAGGGTCTTAGTTTGGATGTGGGCATGCCTTCTGCAATTTCTGTTGGAAACTGATTTCTTGTTCATAACCCATTTTATTACTTCACTTAGTTTTTTTTTTCATTTTTATGCGAATTTACTATATTTCTTCACATATAAAAATAGGGGCGGAGCAGCAGAGGAACCTTCGTACAAGTGGAATTACTTCCTTACTATTTGTCACTCGATAGGTGTCTACCATATTCCCAAGAGGATATATGGAAAAAGGGATATTGCTAAGTGGTATACGAGTAGGACAAGCCCAAAGGACATCAATCACCACACAAAGTACTCACACTCTTGGCGAGACTCAAACCTCACCTTCCATGTGGGAAAGGTACTAAGGAAGTGCCATTGGGCTACAATCCCGTTGGCATGAAATAATTTCTTCCAATTAGAAGACAGGAGAACATTAAGTCGCGGAGGATTCTATTTTTTTACTCCCACCAGCTAGTCAAGAATTCTCACTTTGCCCCTATATAAAAGGGTAGTATTGTAAATTTACGCAAAATATGACAAAATAAATAATTACTAAAAAAAGTTTAAAATTCCCACATTTTTTTCCCTACCGTCCATTGTGGGGCTCACTTTTTGGTTGACCCCACATTTCAGTTACCAGAACTAAATTCACATCGAAAAAGATCCTTAATTTTGTTTTTCTATGCAGGTAGCTGGCCACTCTCCAACGATAGTGAAACATTTCCCCCAATTTATACGAGCGGCTTTACATATATAGTAGGCAGCGGGTTCAAATGGAACAATTCTATTTTTGTTTTCTATGCTTTCTCAATAAATAAAAGTAGTATATAAGATTAAACCCACTTAACTACCACAATAGAACAGAGTAAAAGGGTTTTTGTGTTGTTAGATAGTATTATTCTTGTGATTCTTCAGAGCTATCGTGTTTATAAATGTACTCCAACACTGAGACTCTCTAATTGTACAGATCGAATTTGTGATCTTGCTTAACCATGAATCTTTAAAATTAACTGGAATAACTTGCATTTCAGCAATGATCAACTGAATAAACCAGGGTTGACCTTGATAAATTGAGGGACAAGACTAATTTAAGAAAGTGGGGGCTCTTATTTATATAATAACCAATATGATAAAATTCATGCAGGTCTTTGTGTACTGTTTATTGTTTATTGGGAAACTTAATTAGTCATCATTTTTATCCTACTTATTAGGGTGCTCATCTTAATGTGTTTAAATACTTATTTTTTCATCCTCAAATTCAATTAAATCCTAAACTACCATTTCTTTCTCCTAAATTTTCAAATCATTCTCCATTTTTTTAAAAATCTTTCCTAATTATCTCAATTCTCTCTCCTCTTTCAAACATTTCTTTTTTTTTTTTATCATTCTCTTTCAAACATTTCTCACCTAATCTTTTGAATTTTTTCTCTCTCCTACTCTTCTCTCTCATATTTTCATTCCCCTAAAATCTAAAAATAAAACACGACTCTTACAAAAACGAATATATAAGCCGAAAAATATGGCAAACCATGATCAATTCACAAAATATGACAAAACCTGATCAAGGTAGATGAACAAGACAAGATTAATTAAAACATATGACAAAATCGGAAAGCATGGCAAGTTTCGAGAAGTGTAGGTTTCGATCGAGGTAAATGAACAAGATATAATCAAATAAAAAACATGACAAAAATCAGAAAACATGACAAGTTTTGAGAAATGTAGGTTTCAATTGAGGTAGATGAATAAAACATAATCAAATAAAAAAAAACATGACAAAAATTAGAAAACATGATAAGTTTTGAGAAGTGTAGGTTTCAATCGATCGAGGTAGATGAACAAAACATCATCAATTCACAAACATGACAAAAAAATCGAAAAACATACAATAATACCTAAAATTGATATTCCGGCAACGGAATCCGGTAACAGCGGCGTTTAAGAGGACGGAAGCAATGTGACTCAACCTTAGAAACGTAGATCCGGAGTGGGTCGTTGGGGGTGTAGAGTGGGACGAATATGGGTGGGTCGTGGGCAGACAGGAGTGGATCCCCGAAACACAGATCCATGGCTTTGATTTGAAACGTACGTGCGCGTGTGATGGTGGTGATGGGGTCAAGAGAATCTTTTTTGTTCGGTGTAAGTGTGTTATGTATGGCTGTGATTGCTTTGATTCATGTATGTATGTATGTGTTATAATGTGTGAGAATTGAGAGCGAAAAGAGTAGAGCGGAAGAGAGAGTAATGTGCTATCAGAAGACCCATATCAATTATGTTTTCTCATGAAGTATGACAATTTAAGGATGAAAACATAACTATTTAAACATACTAAGATGGACACTTAAATAAGTCTTTGAAAAAGAATGTCTATTTAATTTTTTCTTGTTTATTTAGGCATTTTAGGCCCTTTAGGTTATTGGCTTTGGCTTTTGGCTGTATTTTTCAATTTTTGGTTGGATTCTTTCTCCTTTTTTTTGATAAAATGTTATTTTTACCGATAAAAAAATATATGATAAAAGTTAATTATATGATTTCATAATTTTTTTAAAATTATGCATATCATTACAAAATTTTAAAAAGATCACGTAATGATCACTATTCTTGCAGTTTTAGCCAAAAAATACTAATTATGCTTAAATAATCAATTCTCAGTACGTACTTATTTGACATGCTCATTTTGGATGAATAAAACCTTACTCCTATTTTTTTTGAACGGCAAATTTTTTATTATTAATTTTTGAAATTGATATAAAGATGAAAAGACAAGAAATGATAGTATTAAATCCTAAGTAAAGCAACTTTTTGGGCCCTTCATTTTAGGAAATTTTTTAGGGTGCAAGCGAATGCCTTGCTCGTCTTTGCTTAGGGCCAGAATTGTGAATGGTAGATTAATAGCATTTTACTGTAATTAATAACTCGCATGATAATGTATACGTCAAGAGGAAAAAGAAACAAGGAAAAACACAAGCAGAGAAAGATTGACCAATTGTTTTTTTTTTTGAAAGGCAAATTTTTTTTATTAATCTTTGAAATTATTATAAAGATTAAAATGAACAAGGAAACGGTTGGCATAATATCCAAAAACTTATCTTCATTTGCATTTCACAATCGTTCTTTAAATGTTCAATACCCGTAAATATTGGCCCCACTGGAAAATCTAGAGAAGCCCTGGAATATCAAACTGTACAAACGACTACACTACTAGTGAACGTGAGAACAAGGCTTTGCTAGTTCTTGCCCTCATTTGTCCTGTAATGTTGTACGAACACACACACACCCCTATATAAATCCTCCTCTTCTCCATACTCATGTGAGTTCACCAACTTCTTTTTAATTCTTCACCTCTCTCTCTCTCTCTCTCTCTCTCTCTCTCTAAAATACTTGCCAACCCTTTATACATGAGAACATGAGTATATCGGTAAACGGAGAATCTCAGGTCCCTCCGGGCTTTCGGTTTCACCCGACAGAAGAGGAACTCTTACAGTACTACTTGAGGAAGAAGGTTTCACTTGAGAAGATAGACTTAGATGTTATTCTCGACGTCGATCTCAATAAGCTCGAGCCATGGGATATACAAGGTATTAATTTCCAACTTATATGTATCTCTGTAAAAAAAAGTAATAGCTCAAGTTCAAATGTTCAATGTAGTTTTTTCTTTTCATGTGGGGAAAAACAAAAATAACTTATGCACATTTTACTATCTGTGGTCGATATATCCGTCGATGATGATTTTTACTTGGATCCACTTAGAGAAGTGCAAAATAGGGACGACGCCACAAAACGATTGGTACTTCTTCAGCCACAAAGACAAGAAGTACCCTACAGGTACCCGAACGAATCGAGCAACAGCTGCGGGCTTTTGGAAGGCTACAGGCCGCGATAAGGTGATCTACAGCAACGGTAGACGGATTGGAATGAGGAAAACTCTTGTGTTCTACAAAGGTCGAGCGCCTCACGGGAACAAATCTGATTGGATCATGCACGAGTATAGACTACTCGATGATACCATTGCCAATACAAATTGTGTAAGCTAATGACTCTTCTAATTTTTCAGTGGTGGCCTTATTTAATGATGTAGATTCTCCATCTCCATTTACACAAGGAATGGAAATTTCCATTGCGTGACCAGCGGTTAGGAAGGGACACATCAAAATTAACAATCATTGGGAATATGAAAACATTAATGATGTGGCCCGTTCAGCTGAGGTTAAGTACTTATTTTTTAATTTATGAGATTGGTCGTTCTCTTACAATACATCACCTTTAATTCAAAAACTAAATACTTATTTTTCTTAGCGGATTTAGTACTAAGTTTAGGTGATAGTAAAACCCCTACTACGTTAAAAAAGCATTCTTGTTGTGTCCGCATAATGATCCAAGAATAATAGACCATGTTGGTTTTGAGATTCTCTCTCTGCGCATGATTCCTAATAAATTTTCTCTCAATTATTACTCTCATTTCTCTATCTATTTCCCTAAACTCATTACCCAAAACTGCAAAATGAACATGGTGTGCTCTTGTCCTCTGACCCTTTCCCACCACGCATTGGTATGAATTATATCATAAAGAGTGTAACGTCGTCCCACACAACTGTGTAATGGGAAATGGCATTGGAGCACTGAATATATAGTCACCCCATAATGTTGGCACTGGATACCATACAAGTGGACCCAATAATACGCCTGTCAAATGTCCTTTACATTTTGAGAAAATAGTCGAAGCTCCTCTATCACTGGATATAACAATGAAGTTTCAAGTCTAAGTGCGGATCAAAAAAAAAAAAAAAAAGTTCAAGTCTAAGTGTATGGACTCAGATCAATGTATAGTGCGAGAGGGGTCTAGCTAGGGCACTACATATTCTTTCCTGTTTCCTAGAATAATCTCCATATAATTAGAATGGCGGTGGCATTTTGCAACTTTCCCTAGATGATGTGGCATGTTCAAGTCAAAATGATCGCAAAACTAGTAGTGGTGTTTATAGCAAAAAACTGAAGTAAATTTTTGAAATTGCTAAGAATTGATGTATGGTCGCAAAAGCACTTCAAACTTCTAAAGATATCCAGAATTTGAAAATTTGTGCATAAGGAGCTTTGGGAAACAATACCAACCACATGTGAAAAACGAAAATCTCATGAATTCTATTTTATGTACAATTATTGTGCGACTGTTACATAATAGCGATGGCATACAAAAGGAAATTGATTTTGGCACTCTACTTTTAGCTATTGGCACTCCACTTTTTTGTCTTTTTTATTTGAAATTACAAAATACCTTTTAAAGTGGATGAACTCCAACAAAATAAAGGGTAATTTGGTATTTTCATATAGGATAAAGACAAAAGGTGGAGTTCCAATGACTAAATGCGGAGTGGCAAAATCACTTTCCTATGCAAAACCTTGTAAAACTATATGTCCGGTTTGTCATAATATGTTGCAATACGAATTCCTGTCAATTCAAGAAATTGAGATGTCGAGTCGTCAGTCAAAAATGTTGCGACATACCGAGGTTCCGTTTGTTTGAACGTAAAATATTTTTCGGTAAAATGTTTTATCTATTTTTCGTTGTTTGGTTGTGTAAACAATGAGAAAATTTTCCATCAATTCGATGAAAATAACTTACTCTTAAATCTTCCGTAAGTTATTTTTCAAAATGAACCTGTTACCTTCGACTGCAATTCTCACTGCTCAATTTCCTTGATCATTAGTCTTGATCTACGTTCAATTCCAATAATCTCATATTTCTCCACCATTTAAGCTCACCCCCCCCCCCCCCCCCTTATTTTGTTAATTTTTAAAAATATTTTCAAGTGCCAACCAAATACCGAAAAATAAAAATTTGAAGTTTGTTTTTTAAAAAAATATTTTACATTGTAAAACATTTTACATCAAAACAAACGAAGCCCTAATGTGTGCCACAATGCTAGCAATGGATTTGGACATGTTTGACATGGATATATATATGTTCAGGATTCCGATGCCATGGAAGAAGCAACACAAGAAGAAGGATGGGTAGTATGTCGCATCTTCAAAAAGAAACTCCTCCACAGAACTCTAAACACCACCACCACCACCACCGCCAGTGCGAACATTTCACCTATGATAAGTGCGGATACGGAGACAAGAACCCAACAAAGAGTACACAGCTCAAGCGACGAAGGCACCTTAGAACAAATATTTCAACATGTGGGAAGCACGTGGATTAATAAGCAACCACCACCTTGCACTAATTACCAACAAATTCAGTTACATATGCTCATGGGCAATGGCGATGCGAATTCCATGACGACCAACTTCTCAGTTAATTATCATCAGCAGTCGGAGTCGGAGATTACAGGGGTTAATGACTGGAAAGCCCTTGACCAGCTCGTCGCTTCACAGCTTAATGGCCAAATAAGTGATCCCAACATGCCTCTAAACATTGGACACCAGACACAAGATGATCAAAACGGCGATTTCAACCTGTGGAGCTTCACACGAGCGTCCTTTCCTTCTTCGAACGCGCTATACGATCATATGTCGAGCACGTCGTATAACGGAGATGGACTTTGTTAGATCATGTGTACGTGATTAATGTTGTTATACATACACAAATAATGACTGTTTACGTTATTATAACGACATGCATGATTAATTAGAACTACATAGAATAAAGTTAAAGAGTTCCTTTTTAATTGGAGCTTAATGTATTAATGATCACGAAGAATTTGTTGGAACTTTCGTTTGGTCCATAGGCCAGGGTTGAACCCTTGAGTTCCATCCACTGATTAGTCCTTAAAGGCTATAAAAGCGTACGAAACCATGCTCTACACAAAGATTGGTCTCTTTATGAAGCATTTCATTGTCTACTTGTTTTTCCTCTGCAAATCTCTACTTAATAAAACACAATGGTGTGGGGACCACAAACATAAATAGAAAGAAGAACTGATATTCATTTGATCGAAGGGTTGATGTGTGCTTTTCAACTTTCTTAAAAAAACACCCACACTTTTACAAATATATTACAAAAATATCATTAAAGGGTGGATAGTGCTGTAAGCACCGGCAAACACTATATACTATAACTTGTAAGAGTAGCAGGCATAGATAATCTGACCCAAAAAAATCTTATTTGCGGTGGTGCACAAAGAGCACCAAATGATTTTGGGTACTGATTATTACGATCCCATTTTTATAATCACATTCCCGTAGTGTTCTTCGTGGTACTGTGTGTGCTTTTAGTTTGTGACTTAACAATCAATCTGGCGAAATTGGACCATTCCCCCTAATGTACTTAACTAGCTCTTCAGCCTAGGCAAGCACTTTTCGTGCAGGTGAGTGGTGAGTCCATCAGAGTCTTGTCATAATTGAAAGATAGTAGAAGCTTCTCTCTCTGAACGCACTTTTGCTTTCCCCTTAACAAGGGAGTGTAATGAATGAGGATCCCCTGCCTACCTAATCTTCTCTTCCTATCACTTCACTTTGCTCAAAAAGATGCAACTCTCGAAGCAGCCACCAACCTCCCGAATCACTGTAGCAAACCCCGCCCGAATCACTGTAGCAAACCCTCCGGCGAAGTTAAGCAATGAGAGATGGTTGCTTCGCAGAGATTCCTCATCAACTTCGATCTAATTTTAGTTGATTTTGGAAGATTCCTTGGAATGGTGAGATTAATCATCTCATAAGGAATGAGCAATTTTCACACTTTAATTTCTTTTTTTTTGGGTCAAGCGGAAAATAATTTTCACACTTTAATTTCATTTTATCTCCATGCACTCCTGTTGTCTTTACCTTTTGAATATTGTTCAAATAAACAATCTTCGTTTGCAAAACATGTTTGCAACAAGTATATATTGGAAGTTTGACAATTATTTTCTGGATACATGTGTTGGTAGAGGATAATATCCAGTGCAAATGATTGGGGCCAGCCTTGAGCTAAGAACTAACAGGCTGCCGCCTAAGACCCCTTCAAAACTGTAAAAATTAGGGCTTTCAATTGTTTTTAGTACCCAACATATAAGCATAAGCAAAATAGTTTTAGTACTCAGCACATAACTCGGGGAAAAAAAAATATTCTGGCCTCCTTTTTGACTTTCGCTTTGAACCCTTAAAATGTAAAGGCCAACCCTGCCAACGAACATGTGATATCACCCCTTTACGAAATTTCTAATCTTACCACATGAAATAGCTAGCCTCTCAAATCGTACTTGACACTAAGGGTCATTGTCAGGCCGGGTCGGGCCGGTCCATCCAGTCACTATCCAAACCCATTTGCGGGCTGGGCTGAGCGGGCCGGGCTGTGTTTCTTAACTTGAAGTCCAAGCTTGCCCACGGGCTAGCCCAATTGCCGGGCTGGCGAGCCAAAGTTCGGACGGACTCACGGGCCGAGCCTCACAAAAAATGTACATTATATTAGCATGATAAAAAAAATTATATACTCCGTATAATATTAGCACCCCACACTCAATACAGCTATACACATTCACTTTGTTTGGTTCAACATTCCAAAAGTTACTTTCAACTCTCGACACAGTTTTCAATAAATCTTTCTCTCTATCTCTCTCTACTCATTACCACTCCAACTCTCAAAAATAACTTTCTAAATGTTAAACCAATCGGAGTGATTATATATTGTATGTACATATTAAATATTATAGCAATGGGAGCATAAAAAAACTCCTTCAGCCGACAAGGCTTTTACAGCCAACCACAAATGCATAGAGCACCCCACGCACCTCTCTAGTCTTTCAAGACTAGACTTTTTGTTTCTCTTTCTCGGTAAGTGAACTTTTTCTTTTCTTTATTTTGCTTAGTGGAGCAAAATAAATTATTATAGTTGGTCGTAGTGAACTAAAGTGGAGCATAATAAATTAGTATAATGGGCGGGCTGTCCGGCGAACCTTGCGGGCAGGCTGACGGGTGGGTCAAGCAAAAAGACTTAGGCCCAAGCCCGCCCATTGAAAACTACGGGCTGGGCTAGCCCATCCATTAGACGGGCTCAAGCCGAGTAAAAGCCCGACGGATTGAGTAGGCTTCAGGCGGGCCACCGGCATTCGTGCTATATGATTACCCTTACTTGACACAAAGTTTCCCCCGCAACAACTGGATCCGCCAGTCCGAACTATTTTAGAGTTTCCATTCGATGATGATCACACAATTCATGGGAGCAGGGGGCGGGGACCTGTGGTCACCTAACTCACTGTGGGGTGTAGTGACCAAAATTACGCCATTTTGCTGTCAACTCCTCTCCATTCTTTTTTATGTTTTTATGCCGTTTTTGGTACCTATTAAATCGGTAAGAAATTAATGAATTTTTTTTTTTGGAACCCATTACAAATCCTACAAATATGATTCAAACTATAAGTTATTCTTAAAATGTTTTTTTTTTATGGATTTCTTAAAAAAATTACCACAATCCAATATCAGTAAAGGGTGTTTCAGAATTCGTAGGGTGTTTCAAAATTAATTCTGAAATAGCTCTTACCGATATCGAATTGAGTTAATTTTTTTTCTTCAGAAACTCATAAAAAAAATATTTTAAGAATAACTTGCAAAGATAGGGAATGAAGAAGCTTCAAAACTGGGCTATTAATTAATGATCAATATAAATCAAAATTTTTGGTCATCTATATATCCATATACATATATCAATTGCATTTTATTAATGGAAAGAAGGCTTTCCTTTAGATGATCTGTAATGCGTAATTGCTAAAATGACATGCCATGGGCTTCGTTTATTAGGTAATGCCAGTTTTTCTTTTTCCAAATATTGGGAAAATTCACACTACTCTATTCTATATCTAGGGAAACGGGAAGGGAATGTGTGTAATTAATTCCACCACGGAGTTGGGTATAAACCACCACTGCAACACTACGTATCACGCTTATAGCATGGTTTAAACTCAAGACCTCCCTGTTGGTAGGGTCAATGAAGCGTCATCTAGGTTAGAGTCCATTGACACGTATTGCCAAAATTTACTGACCTTGTTCCAAAATTAATGCAAGAGATCCTATTCCATTTATTGAAAAATTCTTTAAAATTCAAATCCGAATTGCATTTGGCTGATGTATAAGAACAGAGAAAAAAAAATCTAGTGTTAATAGTCTTTGGAACTAGATTACATACAAAGTACCCAACATGACCCTTGTTTGGCTTTTTCTAAGTTTCGGTCATCCTATAAGAGGAAATGAATGCAACGACTCTTGATGCAATTTTCTTCCATCTTTTTTTTTTTTGAAATTCACTACAAATTTGAAGTTAAATACTTAATTGTACGTGTGGGTCTTATAAAAAGATTAAGGTTTGGCCAAAATTTGGAAGATGGATAAACTAATCAAATATCGCCATTCATTTGGCCATTGCCAAGTTTTAGCCATTAATTTACTCATGCATTGAAGCACCCAAAAGTTAGTTGTGGACAAAATTTTGCTTTAATACATCATATAACAGCTCCATTGAACTTGCTCTTAGCTAAGCATTGAAGGGCTTCAAAGGTTTTTCTTTTTCTTTTTTCTTTTTTAAAATTATACTGTATATATCAGTAATGGGTTAGTGGAGAATTAGTAATCAAAGAGAGTTCGACATCTTAGTATAGTCGAATTCCGAACCTCCCATTTTAAAGCCAATAGGTATAACAAGATGGACTAAGAGCCACTTTGGCTATTGGGTTGTGTGAGTGTATGATGTTTCCTCTAAGTTTTGACGTGCGTCCCCTTGTGTAGATGGCCCTGGGCTGGAGCACGACCTTATGTTTTACGACCCGGCCAATCCAATGCCTGCCCACATTTACATTCCCAGATAGGGCCTGGGCCTAGTGTCTGGAAGTACGGCCCGGAGCTAGCCCACCAATAAACCTTGTCCAAGCTTAGGGCTTTAGTTACCATTGCAGACAAACATCTCTCTGACCCCTACTTGGAATAAGATCCACAAACTGGTTTACCATGAAATTTTTATGTGCGACTGGTATTCCGGGGTGAATAGGAGCTACTTGTTGAACCTTGGGATTTAACCCAATGGTCATGTAGCGCTCTGATTTGGAGTGTGAGGTTTAGTGTTCGATTCCTACGGACAAGAGGTTGCCCTCGTAGTAATCTGGAACAAATACAAACATCCAGCTGTCTAGGAAAAAAAAAGAGCTACTTGTTGGAACTCAAAGTGGGGCAAAACATCCCCTTAAGCGACCGGACGACTGCCCAGGGCAACAAGTATTGATGTTAGAGCCCAAATCCCTAAGCAAAGTAGGGCTGTACATTGGTTGGCTCAACTCAAGCGGCACGTAAAAGCTTCAAGTGATACCCGAGAAGCACCTAAAATAAGAAAAAGATGATGTTCATCTGTTGTTCATGGTGGTTTTGTTCTGGTAGTGTGCTACTGTTGGGTAAAAAATACCCGATCACCCGCGCAACCGGAAGCGTAACGTAAAATAATCATACACAAAAGAGACACAAGATTACGTGATTTTCCAAACTCGGATATGTCCACGGAGAGAGAACAATTTCCACTAATATTGAATGAGTACAATGATATACAAAATATAAGCTCTCGGTATTTTTATCTTTTCCACACTCACCAATATTCTCACACAATTTTGCTCTTTCTCACTATATGCTCTCTGCCTCTCCTTTTTTTTTTTTTATATATACGGCTCACACACACTAAACGTATTGACTTTTCTCTCAATTGTACTCTGCTTTTTCACACACCTCACAAACGGCACAGAAGCCTCTATAAATAGGCATGACATAAGGCTAGCATAAAAGCCTCTTAAACTGCCCAGAAGAAGAATCTGGAGCCCAACACAACAAATGCCCCATGTGACTTGTTGAAATTCACCACCTAGAGCCAATTAACTCCACCTAACCATCATGCAAACTAATGCCATTAATACACAACTAACCAGCATTTTCTTTCTTTTCTTTTTCCAATAGCTTTTCCCACATAGCAAAAAAAAACCCAACAGCTACAAGGTGTTTACAATTGGTGTTGATCTTATGCTTGGAGTTCAAACCAGATTTTCGTGCTAACAAATCTCGCTTTTCTCATGCTTGGAGTCGGAGTTCATACTGGAAAACAGAATAAATCGGTCAATCTGAACCAATAATATTTAATCATACCTCATAAATCTCCTTCAATGTTTTGATTCAAAGTTTCAAAATTTTGGTCGAGACAAATTTTTTTTTTTCTGTGTCTTTTTCTCTTTTTGTTGTATTCCTCTGTTTCCTTTTCCCCTTATTTTTCACTTTGTTTCTATATCTCATTTGCCTTCAGAACTTTGGGACTTTATAGAAGCTGGCCATGCTAGCAGCGCTTCGTGACCTTTCTGTAGATGCAGTCTTTAAGTCGTGGTCGGTCATAGCAAAACCGATGATTGTAATTTCAGCATTAGTGACCTGTCAATTTACAGAGATGAGAAGAAAAAAAAATGAGTGCTCATCTGCGCATTCACTTTTAGTTTTAGTTTAACTACCGACGCATAATAATGAGAGATAGCAAAGTGGAGGGAAGAGATTCAAGTTCTAATGACGTAGAATCCTGAAAATTTACAATCACATCTTATCGGGGCAAGATCTCTCATAAGCCCTAGGCTTCACGAAGACATACTCGAGAGGAGGTGGAACATATTGGTGTGTTCGAGTATGGAGGATTGTCCCCCACTCCGGGAAGAACGAGAATTTGGTGTATAAGAAAAGGTAGAGAGGGTTTGTATCCGTTTTAACACATAGAATGACGTACTTTTCTGTGGCCATTTTGCATGAGATTAATATGTGTGACTATACGTCACGCTTGACTCGGTAATTTTAGAAGTACCGACTAATCAATTTTTTAATCGAAATATAGACGTGTATACCGAGAGATAACAAAGTGGAGAGAGGAAGATAGAGATGGCAGATCATAATAAATCCAACACAATGCAGCCCCATGAAGCACCAACCAAGTGATTAACAATTATTATTATGTTGCCAAAAATCCCATTAGCTAAGCCTAAAGGGTTAATGGATCCCATCCCACCAGAAGTAGGTGAGTAGCTAGACTTGGATTCAACACATGTGAGGCACTAATTCTTCACCATTTCTCTTTCTTTCCATAATTATGACAGACAAATAGCTTTGAATTGCAGCACCATATCCGTCTCATAATAACAAACTCCCATATACATACACGTAGCAGTACTCTCTAAAAGAAAAAACCAAAAACAATTACAGGAAAGCTATTAAGCAAACTTCTTAGTGCACATCTACACCTCTACTAAAGCACTATTAGGTCCATCATTACTTCATTTCAATTTATTTCCAAAGGAGGTTATCATGACCCCCGTGCCACAAGGAGTTAGGAAAAAAATTACTTAAAAACAGTACAAGTCTGTATCAAATTCCAAAAATTGGCCTGAGTTGGATAGCTCCTTTACTGCTATGGCCTGAGTTGTTTGTGTGTATGGAGACAGATAACGTCCTTGGATAAAAGTTGACAGCGTCTTTGCAAATAAAGAGGGTGAACAGTAGCCTCCAATCGATAAAAAATGTGTAGGTTCCACCACAAACTAACTCATTATTATCAAAATTTGTATTGATTCAGTGGATCCTACGCACCAATCACGGGAAAGGTAATGTTTACCATCTTTAAAGAAGAGTGAACAAAATTATTCCCTATTGCAAAGCAGGTTCTTTGCTAGTACACGGAAGAGGATTCGTACTCCCTCCGTCCCATTTTCATTGTCCTTTTTTTATGTTCGCGCAGTTTTCGATCGCTTATATCTTTCAATGTGAATCTCCAAAAATATGCAATATGGATCTTATTTGATAGATTTCAATTTGTTCTATAACACAAAGATGTCAAAATCATGAAAAATATTATAGATTGAAAGATATACGCAATAGACAAAAAAGTGAAAAGGGAATAATGAACAATGAAATTGGGACGGAGGGAGTATTTTAGAGCACTATCTAGTGTGGACCCCTTTTTAAGGCTGGCTCAATACTTTTTTAGTTCTCAAAATTATCCTTAAATAAAGTTCTTATTATTTCCGAAATGAAATAGGATCATTTCCATTAACGGCACGGGGTAAAAATGGAATTTGAGCTGCTACCATTTATTATTACTCCCTCCGTCCCAAATTTATTGTCCTTTTTTGATACTCGTGCAGTTTTCAATCGCTTATATCTTTTAATGTGAATCTCCAAAAATATGCAATATGGATCTTATTTGATAGATTTCAATTTGTTCTATAATACAAAGATGTCAAAATCATGAAAAATATTATAGATTGAAAGATATAAGCAAGAGACAAAAAAGTGAAAAAGGAATAATGGACAATGAAAATGGGACGGAGGGAGTATTATTTTATCTATAGAAGAAGACTAGCTAGCGTGACTCTCATCAACAGTGGATTGGAGGGGACCTCGTGTCTTCTAATGCCAATACAGCATATCCTTACCATTTTACGATTTATTTGTCCATTTCGTGATGTAGATATTTGATGAGTTGAGAACTCATGTATTTTGTTTGATTCATGCAGATGGTTTTGTTTGGACGATTTTGGGAAACTTGAAACCTTTGTACCAGTGATTTTCACTTTTGCCCCAACTTTTTTTAACCTTTCCCGGACAATTCCGCGTATACACCCCTGGTCAATATTGTAAAAACACCACACGGCAACTGCCATTACCCCACCTACTGAGTAGTTTTCTCTTGTGTTTTTTTGATCCACAAGTAGTAGTTTTCTCTTTGGAACGAGAGATTTTTCAATGCCGAGCAGGTATGTCTGATGTGATATTTGTTTAGTGCATTTGAGCCGTTCGAGACATTTTTGGATAGTTTGGATTGAAACCATCTATCTCCTCTCATCTCAATACTTTCTTTTTTCTTTTTTCTTTTTTCTCTCCAAATTTGAGCCGTTCAAAAATGAAATGAATAGATCAAATGCGTAAGCTGCTACCATGTAGTAACACTAAAAATTTTTCCCTTAAGAACAAACACAAACCCACCACTTTCGCACTGCAAAGCTGCAACAATTCACAGAGGTCATTAATGGTTTCGGTT
>BPLS01000548.1:392987-418308 GCA_019656275.1 Rhododendron kiyosumense
GGGCAGGGAGGAGTGGGTTGAATTGCCGGCACTATTTTTGTCGGTAGAACCGAACCATGCAAACTTTGCATCTTAATGGATTATGGGCAATTCCTGATATTAAAGGAGAGATAAACATTTTAAAAATAGAAATAGAAATACAAAATCGTCAAATTGTGGAACTACTGTGGCAGCTGGATATCAACTCATTGCATGCGCGGCTCGGCCTTCTACCAATCTGATCAATTTATTGCTGGACTTGATTCCTTCATTTGATTTGATTGTGTATTTCGTTAACTTGTGTGCAATAGGTTTTCTCAGCGGTCTTAGCGGCACACGATAGATTGTAATCTTTATTGTTATTAATGCATTTCTAACGTGTTTCAAAATAAAAAAAAATGGATTATGGGCGTGCTGGCTGTTGTGGTGGAAGTAACATCATAACAAACAGAAACTAGGCCAATTATAATTTGTCCAATACTCAGACAACAACAGAATGAGAATGCCAAAAGAGCCTGACACCAAAGCACACTTAAATCTGGTTCATGGGTCCACCACTTGGCCTCAACCATAATTAAAGCACTCAAGTTTCAAGACCCTTACAAAAAATATATATATCCACATACCTATTTACCAATAACCACAAGGCACTGCCAAATCTCCAATCAACCCTAGGCTCCACCTTTTCCCCCCCAGTAACCATATGCTGCACTTGAATTCCAATAACACTATGGTTCGGCTAATTTTTTTGTTAAAATTTACAACCGTATTGTTCTCTATGGTGAATTCTATCCTTCCGGAAGATCCCATCAAGTGTTCCTCTACAAACAGAAACTGCACCATCACAAACTCATATGGTACCTTCCCCGACCGAAGTGTGTGCCGAGCAGCCGAGGTTGCTTACCCCACAACAGAAGAAGAGCTCATCTCAGTAGTAGCAACGGCAACAATGAGCGAAAGGAAAATGAAAGTAGCAACTCGCTTCTCCCACAGCATCCCAAAGCTAGTTTGTCCCGATGGGGAGGATGGACTTCTTATAAGCACCAAGTTTCTCAACCATACGTTAGAGATTGATAGAGAGAGAATGACGATGAGTGTGGAGAGCGGAGTGACATTGAGACAATTGATCAATGAGGCGGCGAAGGCGGGGTTGGCTCTCCCGTATGCACCGTATTGGTGGGGCTTGACCGTCGGTGGCATGTTGGGAACTGGTGCACATGGGAGCACCTTGTGGGGTAAGGGGAGCTCTGTTCACGACTATATCATTCAAATTAGAATCGTCACTCCGGCTGGACCTGAGGAAGGCCACAGTAAGGCCCGGACCATTGTGAGTGGTGATCCTGACCTGAATGCAGCTAGAGTCTCTCTGGGAGTCCTTGGTGTTATCTCACAGGTATATATCCTTTGATCACTTGATTTTAGGTGCGTGTTCAATGCGTTAAACTTATTAGGAAAAAAAAGTGGCAAATGAATTCATTTTTTTGCACTCAAAAGACCAAAATAAGCTTGTATTTTAACGAAATAAGGATACATCAATGAAACACAATCATCATATCTGTTGGGATGAAACCAAACATAATAAAGGAGACTTCCTTCTTCTTTTTTGCTGGTGTAATAAAAAAGACCTTAGCCTCTTAACTAATAATTATGTTTCAAAAGAGGTAGTCATAATAACTCAGGTGTCCGGACTAGCTTACGCACATCTCAACTAATTCTGGTGACTCAATCTTACCGCCCACTTGCGGGAAGCCCAATTAAAGCCGAAGCAAAACTCCATATGAATTGGCCTCAAAGGAGTTGATAGCACCTAAGAGATTTCGAATTTGAGGCCTTATGAGAGAGCAAACCCTTAAACCTCATACCTTGACCACTAGGCCAATCCGTGGGATGCATTACACATCATCATGGCTGGTGGAAAGAAAGAAAGGAAATGTACGCTAATAACATGTTCCAAAAGATATAATTCCGTAAGTCATGAGCAATAGGCTTTACTTCAAGATTAGGACTCAGAGACATCAAACACATGAGCCAAATAAGTGACCCTATTTCTTCGAGATTGTGGCTAACACACTTTACGTATAGAGAGGACCAAGATTATGTTCATATTGTGTAATGGTGTCTAAGCTATGATGTTACAGGTTACTCTACAACTGCAACCGCTCTTTAAGCGATCCATCACGTTTTCAGTGAAGCATGACGTGGACTTGGGAGATCAAGTCGCAAGATTTGGCTACCAACACGAATTTGCAGACATGACATGGTATCCGAGCCAGAGAAAGGTCGCGTACCGGATTGATGACCGAGTCTCCTCCAACGTCTCAGGCAATGGCCTTAATAACTTCATCGGTTTCCGCTCCATGGTTTCGGCAGCACTAGCCATCTTAAGAACTACAGGTTAGCTCACGGTCGCTCTAACTAAAGAGAGATGTAGATATGATAGTGTTGATGGTTCATCTTGGTTGACGAGCAGAGGAAAATCAAGAATTCAAAGGAGATGCTGATGGGAAGTGCATCATTGGAGAACTTACCGCCTCGACTCTCATTATCAGTGCCTATGGCCTAACAAATGACGGTAATTCATTTCAAACCTGTGTATCAAACTATGTGAAGCAGAGGAAAATAGATAGTATCCAGAACTGATAAGCGAAAGACAATACAAGTTGGATGCTTAAACCTCCTATAATTAAATTAACCCGTTGTGCAGCGGGTGCTACAATGTATTAGCATGATGGATACCATACGCCTTGCTATGTTTAGATCTCAGATCACAATGGAGAAAATGAAAAGGAGAAAATAGAAAATGAATAAACGCAAACCTAAGGGGTAGTTTGGTTCCACTACATCGTTTTCCCGAAAAGTATTCAAACTGAAAATGAGCTTTTGTTAGCTTCCGTCTGCATGTTTTTGACTTATCCTGATTTTTCGTGTTTCCATTATTAAGCCTTCATATGGAAAAAGTATTGAAGACAGTAAAATTAAAAATGCACCTATTTGACACCATCCTTAGCAACTAATACTTCTAGTTCTAGATCTGTTCGTTGTTAACCATGCGTATGCGTATGTAGCCCACTTAAGGTAGGGTGAAAGGAATTGATGTTTTAAAATACCCATCATTCTTTTCAACTCCAAAACTGATTCATTCTTAACTTATCAGGTATTGTCTTCACTGGATACCCCGTCATTGGACGTCATAACCGACTCCAAGCCTCAGGAACCTGCCTTGATAGCCTTAACGATGGACGAATCACAGCCTGCCCATGGGACCCGAGAGTTAAGGGACTCTTCTTTCACCAAACTGCATTCAGCATCAGTATGTCCAAAGTCAAAAGCTTCATTCAGGACGTGCAGAAGCTAATTGAGTTGGAGCCTAAAGCTATGTGTGGTGTAGAGCTCTACAATGGAATCCTTGTGCGGTACGTTAAGGCTTCAAGTGCTTATTTGGGCAAACAGGAAGATGCCGTAGACTTTGATCTCACTTATTATCGGAGCAAAGACCCCATGAGCCCTAGGCTTTACGAAGACATAATGGAGGAGATAGAACAGATTGGTTTGTTCAAGTACGGAGGACTACCCCACTGGGGCAAGAATCGTAATGTTGCATTTGAGGGAGTAATCGAGAAATATGAAAAGGCAGAGGAGTTTTTGAAGGTAAAAGAGATGTATGATCCACTAGGGCTATTCTCTAGCAGCTGGACAGACAAAGTCCTCGGACTGACGGATGGGGTGACCATTGTGAAGGAGGGTTGTGCTCTAGAAGGGTTGTGTGTGTGCTCGCAAGACATCCACTGTGCCCCAAGCAAGGGATATTTTTGTCGACCAGGCAGAGTTTACGAAGATGCCAGGGTTTGCACTCAGTAACTTTGGAAAAACACAAATTTGTTACGCTCTCATATTTTCTTTCCCGCACATGAAAAATTTGCATTGTTCACAACTCTCATTTTATTAGCAGCATTTACAGGGC
This sequence comes from Rhododendron kiyosumense, assembly GCA_019656275.1. Lineage (NCBI taxonomy): Eukaryota > Viridiplantae > Streptophyta > Magnoliopsida > Ericales > Ericaceae > Rhododendron > Rhododendron kiyosumense. The sequence goes on from BPLS01000548.1 coordinate 396,928, forward strand.
GAAAGTCCTTGCTTTATTTTGTACATGGGTGACATCAACTTGATGCCTTCTCAATAAAATTTAAGTACTTATCAAATAAAATTTATCGGGGGAAAAAAGTTCTTCGTGGACCCTTAGTAAGATTTTTCGGCTTCGAAGTGTGGGTCAATTCATCCAATCCAGAATTGGGAATGGTCTCTCTACCTTCCTTCAGCTAGATAATTGGCATAGAAGGGTCCTCTTTAAAAGAAATATGGCGAGGAAGTGGTCTACAATCTGGGCAGATCCCTGAACTCGAAAGTTAGTTCTATAATTCAAAATGGGGGATGCAGGTGGCCCCGTAGTAGGGATGTAATAAACAGAGAGATTATTGATCAAACTGCTCCTGACTTAGTTCCTGCTGTGGAAAGAGAAGACTCCGGTTTGGAACCCTAATAGAATATTTTTTTGCCGATCAAAACAAAAGCAAAAAATAAGCGAGAATTGTTAAGAAGTCGTTGGATTACTCCTTTACTGTTCTGGTTGAATTGTTAATGTGTTCAAAATAAGCGTGCAGAAAAAAACTCTTAACAACAGACGAGCAAGCAGAACAGTTATAGAGAAGGGATTTAAAAAGCCCGTGGGATGGGTTGAGACAGCAGGCGCTCGGGTTCGGCCCACCACATCAACATCCAGTATGCCAACGTACATGCGTATTAATTAGTTTGTAGCTGTGTACAGGTTATTGTATTATACGTATATTGGGGGTATACAAGTAATTAATTAAGAATAGGAGATATGGGGAAGCATATGAAATTAAAATGGACGTGCAATAAGGACAATCACAAACAAGATAGGTGTAGAGAAACTCTTCCTAGATTTTACTAGAATTCAGTAATTAATAATCAAAACCCCTGAATTGCCTAAGAACCTGCATAAGCAAGATCTTCATCTTGAAAATGGAAGACAGAAATTATTCGACCTTCCCTCCACAACCACCGGTCCCAAAGTGTGCCACAACTCATTAACCCTTTGGTGCATAAGTTTGGAGGAAAACTGTCTAACAACATCCAGCAGATAACCCACCAAACAACGCTCATATCTAACCGTCCCTGAGTTCCAAATACTCCGAGTAATTTCCATTTCTAACCCTGTTCTGCGTCGAAACTCCAAAAACTGAGGCAAGATTTGCGCTGCAGGGAAGCTCCTGCATTTCTTCGGAATATTCACTTCCATACCCCATTACCATGCTATCAGTACTGGCAAGCCTCATGGTTCCAAAGGCCCGACCAAATAGAAAAGTGGACCAAAACCAAACCAAATAAACTCAGAGGCAGTAGAGAAAGAGCAAGTGTTAGTTTTTTCCTATGTGCATGTGAGACTTCATTGTTAGATAAACCAATGAAGTGATATGGTTCATTACGATCACTAATTAGAATTATAGATGAAGAAAAACTCTTGATAATAAAAGAGACCTTGATAGACTAGGTATTTTTTAATAATTATCTCTAAAGCCCTCTTTTCTTCTATATAAAAGTTAAAATACTCACCCCTTATTCTTACGGTTTTTCTATCAATTAAAATACTGAGGTATTCTAGAAAAGTAGAGACAGAGAAGGAGGTGAGCCAAGCATTAAGGTGTTTCTAATTAAGGGGTTTGTTCTCTCTAATCACGATGGCTAACAAATGTACGTTATTTATTGTTTTTGAGATGTGTTGAATTCAAGATCCTGTTATATCTGTTCTCCGCATAATAGTTTTAATACATATATAGATTTACAGTTGGTATTAGAGCGTTAGGTTTATTGAATCAATACATCTTGGAATAAAATTATCTCGAACATACTGTCATGCATGTGTCGATTAAAGATATGCTTGAAATTGATTAGCATGAACGGTGAACCAGTAAATACGTGTTGTAACTTGCGAAAGACTTATATTAATGTTTTATTAATTCTGTAAAGTAACAGAAAAGAGAGCGAGATCTATTCCCGTGCTTTGGTCTTCGCATATCATCTGCCGTAGTGAATTTTGGTGCATGAAGCATATTTTTACTCCCTTGTTAACTAGTAGTAATAGTTTATTGCTATTGTTAGCATGATGATGGGATAAAGCAGTTTACCGAGAATTGATTGAATATATTAACATAATTTATTTACAGTTTTGTTAATTGGTTGCTAATGCTTCGGTAAAGAGAGTTCTCGATTCGGCATTTATTTCTTATTTTTCAAAGTCAAGGGTACGTTTAATCTCGATCAGTAAATTTTAAAGTGTTACTGCCATGGTTTTGATATTGGATGGTTTACATTGTTGTTAACCCTTTATTTAATTCGTAAACTTTCTGCTAATGCTAACATGTGCATCATAATTGTGGTAAACCTTAGATCGAGATTAATTTATGGTGGACTGGTTAAATCTGAGTATGATTAAGTTACTGATTTCCTAATCATCACTAATGAGACACGAAATTATGGTACGCATATTCAATGAATTCATGATTCTTGTTTTCATGTAGTCTGGGATAGAAAAATAATTGTCATAATCACATGCTTACAAAATTAATGTGTACCGTTAGATTATATTTTCTGCGATGGTGAATGATTATTTTTAAAGCATTAAATTGAAAAAGTTTTTCTATTACTATGTTACTATTTATGTGAGAGTTATGGTTATATTGAAAGTCATTAAACGGATCCATCAATCACATAAAAAATACTTAGTTGTATATTTTATTTTTCAGTAGTAGTGATTGAATAAAAGAATGACATCAGCATAACTCGAATAAAATATTAAAGTATGACATTGGTTAGTTGAATAGTCATAGAAATTACAAACTTGGTAGTCACCAAAGTGACCTATGTTAGTGAAACTTATGAATATTGAACTACATTAAAGTTTTGTTAAAAGGATAACAATTAAGTCAATGATATTCTCGATTGTAGTCATAATTATAAAAATGAGACTAGAGTCACATTTTTATAATTGTGAATTGGGTAGGGTGAGTAATTTGTGCAACTTAATGGGTTAAGATTGGATATCTAAAGATAACATGACTAATTAGATAAGCTGTATAAATTATTTAGACCTACTTAGGTGATTATGTTGCACCTAAATAATAAGTGAACAATAGGTATGCTTAGGTTTCGCCAAAGGAGAACCTAGGTAATGTCAATAGTTCATCATTATAAATGTCCTAATTAATGAGTGAATAATAGGTATGCTTAGGTTTCGCTCAAAGGAGGACCTAGGTGATGTCAATAGTTCATCATTATAAATGTTTATATTTCTCAATGCATTAATTAAGTATTGTCCTATTTTGTTTCATGTTATAGTTCCTTGTTTCACTGCACTAGAATACTTAAAAGGCTAGGGAAGATTACTTTAAGTCTGCTAATAAGTCATTTGTAGGTACAATTATGGCTGAATTAACCACCATGAAATATGATGGTAGTCGTGGAGTTCAAGAGCTCATCATGAACATGGATGATAAAGCTGCAATGCTTGTAACCTTGGGAATTCAAGTGGATAGGTCTTTCCTTGTTTAGGCTAAACACTGCATTGGTAGTGACTCAAGTTACTATGAAAGAAAAGGGTAAAATGAGAAAATATTCACCAATAAAAGTCAGTGAACCTGGGAAAAGTAGTTAGACTCACAATGGTTTCACTGTCAAGTGTCACTTTTGTGGTAGTAAAGGACATGTGAAGGAGGACTGCAATAAGCGTAAGGCTTGGTTCAAAAAGAAGGGTAATAATCTCTCTTTTGTATGCTACGAATCAAATCTTGCTGAAGTTCCTTCTAATACTTGTTGGATAGATTCTGGAGCTACGACTCACATTATGAATTCCTTGCAGGGATACCTTTCAACCCGAAACCGGAGGAAAGTGAGAGATTTGTCTTTATGGGGAACCATCTTAAGGCTGAAGTGGTAGTTGTTAGTACCTATCGCTTGGTTTTAGAGACGGGTCATCAGATAGATCTTGAAGACACTTTTTATGGTCCTTCCATTTCTAGGAATTTGGTTTTTTTATCTAGATTAGATTGTTCTGAATATTCAGTTTCATTTGGTTGTCGAAAACTCAAATTGATGTTTCTTTCAATAATGGTTGGTTCTGGTGATTTATATGATGGTTTATATAAATTGCCTCGAATCATGAGTTTGCACAATCATTAGTGACTCTGCATTCGGATGTTGGTTTTAAAACATGGTCGAATTGATGAAAAATTATTTACCCTATGGCATAGACGATTGAGGCATATATCCAAGAATAGAATTGAAAGATTGGTGAAGAATGGGATTTTGGAAGACCTAAACTTCATTGATTTTAAATTTGTGTGGATTGCATTAAGGGAAAGCAAACCAAACACATAAAGAAAGGTGCCACTAGAAGCAATACATTTCTTGAGATAATCCATACTGATATTTGCGAAAGTCTTATTCCATGTTTTTTGGACAAAAAATACTTTATCACCTTTATAGATGACTTCTCACGTTATAGTCACGTGTATCTAATTCATGAAAAGTCTCAAACCATTGGCATCCTTAAGATGTACATTACTGAGGTTGAGAGGCAATTAGATAGAAAGGTCAAAATAGTGAAGTTCGCCAAGACGTCACAGGCCTTGTACCATAAGGCATCGCTGCTGGTCCCATACCACCGTTCAGCGTGGGACCGTTGGTCCGCTGCCACAAAGTTCCGCAGGGTAGGCGCGATGATCGAAAAATGCTCGTAGAAGAATGTGAGCAAGAAGCTGATGTGAGCCATGGTAAGTTGGTCGAAATGGACCAGGTCCAGCTGGTGATGGAGGGACCCCAGAAATAGAGGCGCCAAGGGAATTGGCTCTTCGTGCGCTAGGAGCACTGCAAGTGGAAAGACCACCGGGGAAAGGCTCTCCAACGGGTAATCAGGAAGGACAAAGTAGGAGAGGAAGTAGGTGAAGAAACCCGCCATGTAGAGGCGCTGCTGATATTGGGGACCAGCCAAGAAGGTCCTTGAAGAAGTAGCAGAGCTAGCTTGACCAAGAAGTTTTCTTGGCATTCATCGTGGTGGTCTTGGGCATGCCCTGAGCCATAAATCGGGGCCCGAACTGGGCCAACTTGCTTAACCTTCTCAACTCCACGACGTCATTCCGCTCAGCAGTTGAAAGGGTCAAGAGCTCTGACACTGCGGAGGGGAAGGCAGGTAAGGATAACGACGTCATCCAAAGAGATGTCATTCTCCCCCCAAACCCATGAGAAGGTGGGTGTGCCAATGCTCCAGCGGGAGAATGGGTGCTCCAAATTCTTGTGCGACACTCCATGCCGCAGTACGCTCAGGTTCCGCGACAGCATATTGATATCAAAGGTGCTGGTTGCAAGGAGAAGTTGTTTTAAGGCAGGGTCATCAACTACTTCATCAACCAACTATGGCTAGTGACGAGCACCCAATGTTGTAGATATTTGGTGTTCTAGTCCCATAGTTTATAGCTTAGTTATGTTTAAATTATCGTTTTCTGCTCGATATTGCATGTAAGGTGTTCTGTTGAACCTTGTAGGTAAAACCTACAATTGAGGAGCATTTTGTTGCCAAGAACGTTTTAGATGCCTCTTGTCCTGAGCGACTTTAGGGAGAAGCTGCTCTCACCGATGTTTATACCATTAAATCTGTTCCCTCTCCTACCATTGGGAATCAGTCACCCTATGAACGATTATAGTCTTCTCAAAGTTTTTGGATGTGCTTGTTTTGTTCTCTTACAACCTCATGAGCATACATAGTTGGAACCACGTGCTCGTCTCTGTTGCTTCTTAGGATATTTGATTGAGCATAAAGGATATAAATGTTGAGATCCCTCGCCCCAACGTCTTCGCATTTCTCGACATGTCGTCTTTTGGGAACACAAAATATTTTCTTCTATGTCCAAGTTTCACCTACCAACTGTGTCTACTTCACCTTTCTTTATTGACCCTTCTGTAGATATATTTCTCGATGATGTTGATACAAGCTCTTTTGGCTTCCTCGGTCTATCCCGAGGCACCAATTCTGTCTAATGATCCTACTCCTGCACCTCATGATCTTACTCCTGCTGCACCTTCTAGCATCTCTCTTCCCGAGTCGACAAATTTTTTCTCTACTCTAATATTAAGATAAAAAGTTAGCACATTTCTCATGTCAATACACTCGCTCACTTCCTAAATTCTTACCAAGTTACCATGCTTCATAATATTTTGTCCCTTCAGCTGAAAGATTATTCAATGGCACAACATTTAAATGGTAGTGCCTAGTGCAAAGAAAACTTCCTTCAAAGAGTCAACTGCTATGATGGAGTCTGGTGGACAATGCCACTTGTGTTTTGTGTAGAAATGGGGCTTTTGAATCTCATAATCATTTATTTTTCGATTGCTCATATTCTAGAGCTGTCTGAAAGGAGATTTTGCGAAGGAACCATATTCACAGAGGCCCTCTCACGTGGGAGGATGAAAATAAATAGTTCTTGCTGCATTCCAAGGGGAAGTCTATTAAGAAATCTAGTATCAAATTAGAGAGTTGGCGGATAGGTGATAGGTGCATGGTTGTATAGTTTTATTTTTTCTGCTTTGGTGACTCCAGGACTTATGTCTTAACAACTTGGCTGAGATAGCTTTGTTTTTTAGTCCTAATTGAACCTTGACATATCTTGTTTGGTGTTTAAATGAAAGAGTACAGTTACTTGAAAAAAACAGGTTCAATTACAAAAACCATAACCAAAACAACTCCACAACTCCTGAATTTAGTTACAAAAAGCACACAAAAGTGTCTAACTGCTATTAGTTACAAAAATCAAATCTTGGACGACAGGTATATCTAAACATGTATGCACTTTATACAAAACAAAAATGAGGATTTTTTCTTAAATTCTGGATTCTTAGCAACAAGTTCATTAGGTACAAGAATAAGAGATAGGGATTGGTGTTGGTACCTTCCATTGGTGCCTTACACCTAGTATTGTAATATTGTAAAGGAAGAGGTCACAACGGTACTAAATAATATAAGCATAAATTGTATGGCCCTCTTAAGATTATGATGCAAATGTGTACAGAGCAAAAAAAAATTGTATGGCCCTTTTTTTTTTATAGTAATTTTGGTTTCTTGGCAAGAACCCGATTTTAATAATTTCGGTTTCTTAGCAACAAGTACATTATGTCCAATACAAAATATAAACAACCATACACTTTGCATTTGTCAGCACGTGAGCATCCTTTTAGCATAGATGCGAACGAGAAATCATTGTGGTCCAGTGCATTAGATCAAAACGATAACATGGATTGCCCAAGAAGTGCTCCCAGCTTCTTTCTCTATGTTCTTACCAGCCTCTCCACTTTAAATCAGCAGCCCCAATTATTCCTTGAAAAAAATAAAAATGGCGAAGATGAATGCCCAAAACTCAAATGTATTGCTAGAGAAGAAACTAGATGCCCAACTCAGTCACTCCATAAAGCACTTCTGCCCTCTTCCACTTCTATTTATATTGTATAAATCAAATTGGGACTCTTCACACGTAAGTTACGTTAATTTTCTCAAGTACTTTATATATATTTTTAAAAAAAAGGGGACTCTCACGCAAACAAGCCCCAAATTCAACAATAACTCGCGCATCAAATGCCCCAAGTACTGGTGCTTTGGCTTGCTTTATCAGTTGTATGGGATTTTACTAACCCTTGACTTGGACTCATGCACAAATTCAACAAATCTAGGGCATTTCAAGAGCAATGATATTTAAGATGCAGACGCAAACACATACAAATGAATACTACTATATTCAACGGAGATATACATTTACACACCTTGTGTGTTTGCAAGAATGACGACGACGAATTTGGGATAATGAAGCGTGGATGATTGACGGACTCGAGCTAGCATCTCCGGCAGATTACGGAATGGAAGTTAGGAACCAAGTCGGGTAGGGGCAAATTATTGCGAGGAGGGGGAGCAAGAGGAGAAGAAGGGGAGTGCGGAAGGAGTTTACGTTCCGGTGGAGAGAGAAGAAGGGAGAAAGGAAAGGGTTTTGAGGAGTATTACCTAAAAGACGTTGTTTTAGTAGTAAGGGCAGAATAGTCCATTCCGGACATGGTACCATGTATTGGTGATAAAAATAGGGAGATACCATGTAGTGGTGATTTGGAAAGTGTACACCATTGAAGTGGTGATTAAGGCTGGTCCACGCCTCCTGCCGGTAATTTTCCTTTCTTTTTTTTTGGTACACAAAGTTGACTCTAATTATAGCAAAGATTCCCTGCTCCAATAAGAGCTCAAAGTTTGTTTGTTTGTTTTTTTTTTTTTTTTTGGTTAAAAGGAGCTAAAATTAAATTAACTAGTAATCAAATAGTACACAAATCTAGGGTACAAAATCCTCTGGACATCCGCCCTTAATTGAATAGAAATACAACTACGCATAGAATTGAAAACATGAAAACCAAAGTCTCTCCAGTAGCCAAGGTTGGCTAAACGGTCTGCGCATGAGTTGCCCTCGCGAAAATTATGGCTCACTTTCTCCACTCCCAGACGCAGCAAAAGGAACCTGCAATCATTTACGAGAGCACTAAGATGGTGGGTATCCGGACATGTATTCGAGAGTAAATTAACCAACACCATTGAGTCAGATCCATTTGTAGATTTTGCAATCCTAACTCGTGAGCTAAATTAAGCCCGTCTCGCATTCCCCATAGTTCTGCCGCCAAGCTAGTTCCCGCTCCTATGCTGCAGCAGAACCTCGCCATCTAGTTACCAAGATGGTCCCGGATAATTCCGCCTGCTGCTGCTTCAGAATTATTACAACGAGAAGATCCATTCGTGTTAAGCTTGTAACCATTCGCATCTGGTGGCTTCCAACTCGTATGGATCCAGTTGCAAAAACGGATGGCGCTATCTGCTATTGTTTCCCATTCTTGAGCTGCTGCGATGATGGTTGATAGTAGGTTTCCCGAAGACTTTGCAGTTCCTGTTAAGCCAAATATTCCAACATGCAAAAGGAAAAATAGTCGCCCAACAATTGATAAGAGAGAATTGATGTTTAGATTGACAGTTTGCTTTAACCCACTGAGGCGTGTCTAAGAGCATCCGCAATGGGAATAATCAAAACCAATAACCAAAATATATTATGTCAGCATTTGATTATCCATTTAGTTCATAATCAAACTTAACAACATCTACCCCACATTGGTTATTTTTGCATCTCTAACCAACCCCCCCCCCCCCCCCCCACCACCCATTACACAATGCACAAGTTTGGTTATGGAATGGATGGATGGAATTTGGTTATTTGCTGAAAGATTTGTAACTTTACTGATTACAATGTGGGGTGTTTTTTTTAGCATTATTATTAAATTTGCTTATCCACACTCATTTGCTTATTACAATGAAGATGATCTAATATGTGAAAAAATCTTGCATTAACCTTGGAATACCCAACTTATCCCACACATGCCGAGCAAAGCAGCAGTCCCTTAACAAGTGCAAAGTGCTTTCGGCCGGGTCAGTGCCACAAAGAGGACACAATGGATCAGAAGTGAGGTGGCGGTGAAAAAGTGTTACCCTTGTTTCAGTCTCTTGTGGGTCGTCAACCAAATAAAGTGCACAATTCTAGGGTTGCAATGAATTTTCCAAAGCTAGGGCTAGTCACGAAACGAGGGGGGAAACTCACTCTTATAGACCATGTGATAATCAGAACGGATAGTAAAAATACCAGAAGAGGTGTGTTTCCAAACCGTAATGTCAGGAGCTCGCTCATGAATTTGAATCGACTCCCTAGAGATTTTATTTTTGATATCCGGAGACAAATCAAGAGAAATCCGTGAGAAGTCCCACTGGGCACCAACCCATAAATCACAGACCCTGAGATTCATCTTGGAAGGGAGGAGGGCCGGCCCCTCCATCAACTTTTGTATGGATTCACAACCAATCCAATCATCTGGAAAAAAATAAGTGTTGGCACCATTTTTAATTAGGATTTTGGTCCCTTGTTCCAGGATGTTGCTCCTTTTGAGCATACTTCTCCAGACTATGGAGGGTCTGTGATGAACTTTCCCCACTTTATCATACTTATCTCTCAAAACTCTCGCTCAAAGAGACTCTCTCTCATTATTAAATCTCCAATTGAGTTTGGCCATGGAGACTTGGTTTGACGACCTCGGATTTTCTAGTGCCTAACCCGCCCATCCCTTTGGGCTTAGCCACAGTAGCCCAATTAACTGAATGGATCTTCCTTTTATCATTAGAAGAACCCCAAAGGAAATCCTGGTTAATTTTATCAAGTTTAGACCAAACTGACTTGGGCAGGAAAGTAATTTGCATGATGTGCGCGTGGCGGAACGTTGGAGTTAACGGACTTAATCAAGGTAGCTCTAGCTGCCAAGGGAAGAAGATTTCTCCTATGAAATCCAAACCTTTGGATTTTCGAACATCATGCTCGCTCAACCCTTGGCAAAGATCAAAATCTCACTTGGCAAATATGAGAAACCCATACCAGTTATCGCCTTCTTTGTTACTGGTGCCGCAGCCTCCATTCTTAACCCAACAATCCTCCCCAGGTCTTACTGGCAGTCATGTTTCAGACCTTTTACAGCAGCCAATGGAGAAACTTTTGTCATCACTTTGATCAGTAAGCCTATTACTATCCAACTCTTCCCTGGATACACCATAAAAGATCAAGTTTATGGTTTTGATCTCCCAGGAAAAAATTTATTGTTAGGCTTTGATATCCTCCAAAATCTCAGCAAAGTCTCCTGGCTCAAAAAAGGATTGAAGTACAAAAACTGCTTGTTACCCTAGACCACTCAACCAAACCTCTTTTCCATAGAAACTTTCTCCTCCATCAAAGAAACCATAATCCAAACTTCTTGTGCAGAATCCCATTCCCAGTTTCTCACTAAATGTTCCAACCCACTTTGGAAAAATCCAGATTTCTTCATTTTTCTTCCCTTTAAGAAAAATGAAGACACCAACCCCACCAAAGCAACCCATCATGGAATGAACCCAGACCACTACCGGCTTGCTCTACAAGAGCTCCAGCAACTCCAGTCAGAAGGATTGATCGAGCCCACAACCTCTCAGTGGGCATGTGAAGCATTTTATGTCAATAAAAGGACAGAGCAGATAAGAGGAAAGCTCCGCCTAGTTATCAATTACCAGCCTCTTAATCATTTTCTACAGGATAACAAATTCCCTCTTCCTCGGTGAAGTGTTCTTTTTGCAAATCTGCCTAAAACTCAAATTTTCTCCAAATTTGGCTTGAAAGCAGGTTTCTGGCAACTGGGCATCCATCCAGATGACCGTCCCAAGACTGGTTTCTGCATTCCAGATCACCACTTCCAGTGGTCAGTCATGCCTTTTAGATTAAAAACAGCTCCATCTTTGTTTCAAAAGGCCATTATTCGGGTATTTGCTCCTATTTTATCCTCAGCCCTTATCTATATTGATGACATCCTCCTTTTCTCCCCAGATATTGAGTCTTATGCTATTTTACTACAATATTTCCATTCCCTAGTCCAAACCCATGGTATTATGCTCTCAGAGAAAAAGATGCTTCTTGCTCAACCAGAAATTGATTTTTTAGGGATGCATATCTCTAAAGGTCAATATCTCCTCCAGCCTCATATAGCCACTCAACTTGACCATTTTCCAGATGAGAATCTCACAGTCAAACAAGTTCAACAGTTCCTTGGAATTGTTAACTATATGGCTGATTTCATCTCCAACCTTGCCCAATACCGTACTCCTCTCTCAGCTCTATTAAAGAAAAACCCTCCTTCTTGGTCAAGCCATTGTACAAAAGTTGTCACAGACCTCAAAACCATATCCAAAACTCTTCTTCCGTTAACCATACCTTCAGATGGAAAAAAGAATTCTCTAGACAGATGCCTCTTATCTATATTGGGGAGCAGTTCTTTTGGAAGAAAATTCAGAACAGAAGCGCAAAATTTGTGGATACAAGAGTGGTGCTTTCTTTCCAGCAGAACTTCATTACCACTCTACTTACAAAGACATTCTGGCAATTAAAAGGAGTATTGAGAAGTTTGAATTTCATCTAATCGATCATCATTTTCTCATTGAAACTGATATGATGAGTTTCCCCAGCATACTCAAATTCAAACAGAAGCACCTTCCAAAGGCACAGTTACTCAGATGGGCAAATTGGTTTTCTAATTGGAGTTTTGATGCTGTCCACATAAAAGGAAAAATCAATGTCCTCCCAGATTTTCTGTCCAGACTTAGAAAAGAAATCAATCAGCTTTCTAAAACAAAAATCCATTCGTTTGTCCTTGGTTGTTTCCCCATGATTTCCTATTTCCACCCGGTTAATCTTCCTATTCACCTCCAGTGTCATCTTTTGGAGTTAACCCTTCTTTCTCGATGTGTCCAAATGTGTCAGAACTTTCAACATCTCTATATTTTCAAATATGGTCTTGATGAAGGTCCCATAAAAGGTCTACCCTTCCACCCTGTCTATCCTTTTCTCACCTAGTTTGAAGTGTCTTACCATAATGTCTTTTATTTCAAACTAGAAGCCTACCTTCTCTTATGGTATTTAGTCGATGTTTATACTATAAGTGTCAGTTTTAATAAATCAGCAGTATTGGTATACCTAGCACAAGCAGCGTTTAATCGAGTCCAACCTCCAGAGGATTTCTTTTTGAAATTTCTCTTACTTTTTGGAAGCATACCCTTTTGGCAGCACAAGAACCGACAAGTTCCCACAGGACCAGATGAAGACCTCCAGTTTGCTTTTTGGACAAGTCGCAACAACAGGTGTCTCCCTAATCCAGACGGTTCTATCACTTGGCAAAAGGAGTATCATACTATCTTCCTTTCAGCATACCAAGAGTCCCCAAGCATTGAGATCCACAGTGGAAATTATTTGGTCATGACTCAAACACTATGCTCACTCAATGCGTTGACACCTGCAGAGGTCCCCTCATCTCTCTTCCATTATGAATCTGCAAACTGGAAATTTAATGATACTTATCCAGAAGAATGGCGCCAAAATATTCGCTATCTTTTGGAACAGTATCACTTGACTGCGGACTCTTCTGGAAGCAGTGGTTCGGATAAACCTGAATAACTTTCCTGTGTTCAGGCCAGCTGTCTCTTTTGTGATGTAATATAAAGTATGGTAGTGTTGTCCTCTTTTCCAGAGAGGGTGAAATAATTAGTGTTTACTGTTTATGTGTACTATTATCACGATGTAATTTGTTCCTAGTTGGAATAGGTGTTGACAGTAGACTTTAGTAGGTTTGTATTTTAGTGTTGTGAAAGTCTTCGTAGTTAGTTATCTTTGTCAGATAATTGGTGACACCAATTATATATGGTACTGTTCGTATGATGTAATCAGTGATGTATACATCAGTATTTGTATTCCCTCCTTATGCCTATAAAGGGAGGGCTCTACTTGTTGTAAGAGGCAAGTCAGTTGAAGCTAATAATATTAGTGTGATATCAGTGTGTTTTATCTCCTCTTGTTCTCTCTATTGCTCTTATTCCCGATCCTTACCCAAAAAAAATTAAATTAAATTAACCCAAAAAGGAATAAGAAGAATGTCAAAAGAGCTTGTCGTTTAAGATGTGAGAAAGTGTATAGGGTGTTAATTAACCCTAACACACATAGACTTTATTTATATTATGAGATACTTATTACAATGACTCAATTAGCCAATGTGGGACTAACATAAGCTTGACAATATTCGAACACTCCCCCTCAAGCTAGAGAGTAAATATCACAAAGTCCTAGCTTGTTACATAAGAATTCTAAACGAGGTTTAAATAGTGATTTGGTAAAAATATCTGCAATCTGACCTCCTGTGGACACAAAGGGCGTAACCAACACACCGTTGTCAACCTTCTCTCGAACGATGTGACAATCTACCTCAATATGTTTGGTTCTCTCATGAAACACCTGGTTCGAGGAAATATGTATCACTGCCTGATTGTCACAATACATAGGAATGGGTAACTGCACCTGAAATCCCAACTCCTCAAGAAAGGATCTCAGCCAACCAATCTCACATGTGGTATGAGCCATAGCACGGTACTCTGCCTCTGCACTAGACTTTGCAACCACAGTTTGCTTCTTACTCTTCCAAGTAACTAGGTTGCCACCAACAAACGTACAGTAACCAGTTGTTGAACGTCTGTCAGAAGGTGACCCTGCCCAATCTGCATCCGTAAATGCCTCAACACGAAAAAGACCATTAGAACGGTAAAACAAACCACGTCCAGGATGAGCCTTAAGGTACTTAACAATGTGAATACAAGCTTCCCAATGTGGAAGACGAGGAACAGACATAAACTGACTCACCATACTAACATCAAATGAGATATCAGGACGTGTATTGCTAAGATAATTCAACTTACCAACCAATCGACGATACCGGTCTGGATGAGGAAATACCTCCCCCTGATCAATGCAGAGTTTCACATTAGGATCCCTTGGAGTCTCCACCGGTCTAGCTTCCAATAAACTTGTCTCCTCTAGAATATCCAACAGATATTTCCTTTGGGACAGACTGATCCCATCCTTGGACCTCGCTACCTCAATGCCCAAAAAATATCTCAGCTTACCCAAGTCTTTAGTGTAGAACTGACTATGTAAGAACAGTTTCATCTCATCAATCCCTTTTTTATCATCTCCAGTAATAATAATGTCATTTACATATACAATGAGCAATACTTTCCCTCGAGCCGACACAAGGGAGAATACAAAGTGGTCTGACTGACTTTGACACATGCCAATTCTCATAACTGCATCACTAAACTTGTTAAACCACGCTCTAGGAAATTACTTAAATCCATAAAGTGCTTTGCGAAAACGACATAGCTCATGACGCTCTCCCTGAGCAACAAACCCAAGTGGTTGCTCCATGTAGACTTCCTCCTGGAGATCGCCATGGAGAAAGGCATTTTTTACGTCAAGCTGGAACAACGGCCAACCAAGATTGGCAGCAAGAGAAATAAGAATGCGCACAGAACCAAGCTTGGCAACGGGAGAGAATGTTTCTGAATAATCAACACCATAAGTCTGGGTGTACCCTTTGGAAACCAAACGAGCTTTGTGGCGCTCAACAGTGCCATCAGGAAGGTACTTGACAGTATAAGCCCAACGACAGCCAACAGTAGTTTGACCAGTAGGAAGAGTAACCAACTCCCATGTACCATTATGATGAAGAGCAAACATTTCATCCTCCATAGCTTTCCGCCACTCAGATTGTGATAAGGCTTCCTGAACAGTGTTAGGAACAAAAACAGAGGAGACAGTAGTACTGAAAGCACGGAGAGATGGGGAGAGATGATCATATGAGATAACCTGAGAAAGAGGATGAGAGTGCGAGAACAATTAGAAAAACCATATTTTACCGGCGAGTGGCGATTCTCACGAGTCGGATAGCGAGGAGCAGGCGGATTTGGTGACGAGGGAGAAGACGGAAGTGCTGACGAAGATGGTGTGGCAAGCTGGGAGGGTTCTGTAGGTGGAGACTGGGTTGGTGCTGGAGGCTGGGGCGGTTTCAGTGC
This sequence comes from Rhododendron kiyosumense, assembly GCA_019656275.1. NCBI lineage: Eukaryota > Viridiplantae > Streptophyta > Magnoliopsida > Ericales > Ericaceae > Rhododendron > Rhododendron kiyosumense. The sequence continues at coordinate 412,402 of BPLS01000548.1, forward strand.
AGGGGAACGTCGAACATAAACCTGGAAAGGGTTTGGTAGAACAGTGCCAGTTGGAACAGCCATAGGTAACATAGACTCTAGGGTAAGGAGATCATTGGTAGTAACAGGATCCAAATAATATGGCAAGGACTCATTGAACGTGACATCAGCATAGACAAAGTGACAACGCAAAGTAGGAGAGTAACATCGATACCCTTTCTGGGTGTGTGAGTATCCCAGAAAAATATACCGAAAAGACCGAGGATCAAGTTTACTCCTATCAAGGTCAAAAGCATGGACATAATAGGTGCACCCAAAAACTCGAGGGGGTAATGAATAGAGAGGCCGATCGGGAAATAAGACTGTATGGGGAACCTGACTACCTAGAACCTTAGAGGGCATGCAATTGACTAAGTAACAGGTAGTGAGGACGGCATCACTCTAATATGACTTAGGAACTTGCATTTGAAATAGTAAGGCACGCATAACCTCAGACAAGTGCCGAATCTTGCGCTCAGCAACTCCATTTTGTTGTGGAGTCCGAGAACATGATGACTGGTGAATAATGCCATGATCAGCAAAAAATTGAGACAGTGTACTATGAAAATATTCATGGGCATTATCTGAACGAAATATTTTAATGCAAGTATCAAACTAATTCTTAATCTCCATGTAAAAGGATTTAAAAACAGATTTCAATTCAAATCGCTCTTTCATTAGATAAAGATATGTGATATGAGAAAAATCATCCACAAAGATAATATAATACTGAAAACCAGAGATACTGGGCACATGAATAGGCCCTCAAATATCTGAATGAACTAACTGAAAAGGACGCGACGCACGACGCTCAACCCTAGGATAAAAACTGACTTGACGGTGTTTACTAAACTCACAGACTTCACAAATCAACTTATAAATGGAACGACATGAGGGCACAAGACGCTGCAAACTCTGAAGAGAGGGATGACCAAGACGATAGTGCTGTTGATATGGAGATGCTGATGTTGAAGGGCAACAGGTTGAGGCACTGTCAAGTAATATAGGCCACCTCACTCAATACCCCCACCAATCTTCCCCCCCGTCATGAGATCCTGAAAAACACAGCCATGAGGAAGAAATGTAATGGAACAATTTAAAGATTTTGTAAGATGGCTCACAGACATAAGGTTAAATGGGAAACGAGGAACATGTAATACAGATGTCAATGTAAGAGAGGAAGAGATAGGAACGGAACCCAAACCAATAACAGCAGTGGTAGATCCATCAGCTAAGGTAATATGAGATGATCTACCAACTGGCTGTTGATCACAAAGGAAAGCAGGTGTACCAGTCATTGCTTCATTTTCTCCGGTATAAGGAATTATACCCCAAGCGTAGGGCTTAATACATCGATTGAAGCATGATAATCCGGAAGTCCGGGATCGTACCCACGGGAATAATTATACGGCTTTGCTCGGATTTGTAGAGATAAGTAAGGCTTTCGGCTTTTAGACAGCCAACTTGGTTTTACTTTAAACGGTGAAAATTTAAAAGGTTAAATTAAAACGAATAAACTAGATTAAAACGCAGGTTAGGTCTAGGTATCACTAGCACTCATGACTCGAGTTAAATCACATTTTTCACCAATTCACGCAGTTCAAGATACACAATTAAGGTTCCTAAACCAGAAATAGAGATTCAATTATCAAGTTAGTTCTAGAATTCATTTGGTAAACACCTCGAGCGATAGAGCTCTAAGCATCATGTGTGGTAGGTAGGCGATACTCCTACCTACACAGGATCAAAGAGGTTAACACCTTGGCAATTTACCAAATGAATCTGAACCCCACATTAATTTTCAAATCGAAGATTGAGACTTTATTGGTGAAAAAATGCAATTTTTGCCCAAGCCATGGGATGATAATCATCCCATGACCCAACCCTTGAAACTACTTACGCATATCTAGAGAGATAAGAACAAGCACAAATTTAGCTAACATAATTGAAAGGCAACACTACAAGAAAAATTGATTAAACTATAGATCGAGGAAGTAGCTACAACTTTAATAAAGCTAAAATTACCAAAACTAAACTAATTAAAGCAGGAAATTAACTATTAAGTGCTGGAAAATGGAAGAACAAGGAAGAACAATTCAAAAAGAAAAATGAATCTAAGCGAGATCTAGAAATGTATTAAAAATCGTGCTTTACAAAATAATGTCACTCCTATTTATGTTAGCCGCCATCGCGCACGGAATATTCTCAAAATACTCTGAAAACGCCCTGCTAAGGCCCTCGGCATCGATGGCAACAGCCTTAGGCTGCTTCACTAAGGTGCTCAGCATCGATGGACTATTTCACCTTACATCGATGCCGAGGTGCTTAACGCTGATCCTCTTAAGTGATTCGGCATCGATGGATCTCCATTTTTCCCATCGATGCCGAACCCAATAGCTCCAGTGCTTGGCTTGCTCCTCTGCCTTGGCCGTGCCTTGCTTAGCTTTGGTCCTACCTTGGCTTGGCCTTGCTTTGCTTTGTTCCTGCCTTGGCTTGGTTCTTCCATTCTTGACCATCTTTGCGCTTTGAATACTCTTGCTAAATTTTGGGCTTAAAAACTCCTTTATTTGGATGATTCACCTACAAAACGGAACTAGCACATTCTACGAACGAACATGATTAAAAACAACTAATTAACAGTTAAAGTAAACTAAAACTAGACATTAGCGCACCCTTCATGACATTCTTGGGTGCTTATTAGTCATATGATCTGTAGCTCTTGAGTCAATAACCCAAGGAGAGGAAGAAGAGGAGGCAACACAAGCAATAGATGGATCAGTCTGAGCAAGCGTAACAATGGAAGATCCTGTTGCAGTCTGAAATGACAATAAGCGTTGGTACTCACCAGCTGAAACAACCACACTATCAGCAAAAGATTGAGCAAACTGTCCAGTATCCTCATAGACAGTGGCTTGATGAGCCTGAGGGAAGCCATACAACTCATAACATGTGTCCACCCAATGATTGGTTCCCCCACAACAAGTACACAAACGAGCACCATGGCCACGACCGCGGCCTTCCCCTGTCATGCGGCCACCGTGACTAAATATACGATCACCTCAACCACCAATAACAGAGTCTGTACAACCACTAGAACCACGACCATTCATCCCAAAATCGCACCCACGACTGCGAAACCCAAAATCACGGCCACGGCTAACGGAGAACACAGAGCTATCAGAAACAACGGAAGTCAAAGCAGAACGGCCAGGAGCCGGTGTACCAGAAATAGACGATGATTGTCGGAGACGACTGAATACCTCGCTGAGAGGAGGTAAGTCACGGTCCCCCAAAATTTGATTAGCTACAGGTTTGAAAGTGGATGATGCACCAGATAAGAAATAAGTAACCCTCATGCGCTCACACTGGCGCCGTATAACCTGAATATCAGCAGAAAGTGGCTCATAGATATCCAACTCATTACAAATACGTTGGACCTTAGCATAATAATCCTCAAAAGAATCATCACCCTGAGATATATTAAAAAAAGAATGATGAAGATCATACGTATGATGGAGATTGTTGACACATGAATACAACTCTTTTACCTGTGTCCACACCTCTCTAGCTGTATCATAAAACATTAGTGTACTAGCAACCTATTCCGTCATACTATTCCATAACTCTGAATGAATACGGGCATCAACAAGTTTCAAGGCCCCATATGTGGGTGTATCTGCAACAGGGGGCTCACCAGTCAAATAAGAGTCCTCCGACTGATCCATATAATATACCTCAACAGCTTTAGCCCAAAGAACATAATTGCCCCCATTTAATGGTGTGAAGGTAATAGAGTGCCGCTCACGAGACCAAGAGCCACTAAAAAGACTACCAATACCAGTAGAATTAGAACCAGAAATAGTACCAACAGTTGTAGAAAGAGGGTCTGAACCTGTTTTGTCCTCAGACATGTTATCGAACAATGTAGTAGCAACAACCAATAACTACTAAATGACTACCACACAACCAACAGAAATCCTACAGAATAGAACCAACTAAACCAATAGTCATAAGCCAATCGATAGTCAAAACTGTAATGATCCTAAACTGCAGGGACTGGAAGTGCAATTAAACACAAAAAATCTGACCATCGACTTCCCATTTCACAGAGCACGGTAGGGAAAGTCAGAGATACAAAATAGAGACATATTGCAGAGGCGTCGGAGATACCAAAGGGTTGCAGTACGAACTCCGAGGTCCGGTAAGGGATTTCGAACATGATTTAGACCAAGTAAGCTGCGAAACAGAGAGGCTGAACTGCAAACATAGTTGTCGAAGCAGAAGGATGGAGTTTCCAACGTTGATTAAGGGCTTGCAGGGTCAGAATCCACTGGGCTATTTTTTTCTTTTTCTTTTTTTGAGGGTCGCCGGGGTCGGAAAGAGGGTCTACAAGGGTCGCCAAAGGTCAGCAACGACTGGATCGTGGTTTTTGAAGGGTTATGATGACAGAAATTAAGTGGGTCTTGGCTGTCAGCAACTGGGTCATGTATTTCAAAGATTTTTTGAAGTCGAATAGGGCTGTTATTGATCGATTCAACCCTAACCGAAGTTGATTTGGAAATTTTGAAAGTCGATTTATGGTTTACAGGCTTGCAGACTCGATTAGGGTTTGTGGGGGCTCGATTATGGTTTCTAGATGGTAACGATGATAGATGATGGTTGACAGTGGATGATAGATGATGGTTGACGGTGGATGGGTAACGACGGCCACGGCAGATGTAGTGGTGATGGGCAGCGGGATGTTATCAGGATTAAGGTTTGGGTTGTAAAGTTAGCTCTGATACTATTTTGTTTGAGATATGAGAAAGTGTATAAGGTGTTAATTAACCCTAACACACATAGACTTTATTTATATTATGAGATACTTATTACAATGACTCAATTAGCCAATGTGGGACTAAACATAAGCTTGACAATATTCTAACATAGCTTTGATAGCAGCTTCTCACTAACCCCAAAAAAAAAAAATTAATTAATAATTTTGGATCCAAATTTGAAGTTTTCCTTATACAGTATTATCGTATCGTTGATGATCTTTTGAATTATATAAAATAAGAAAAATCTATTTTTTTCAGTTCTATGGAGCTAGAACTACAAAAATTTATCCTAAAAACCAGTGGAGGTACCAAAAAATGCCAAAAATTGGCCTGCTGGATCAAAATCAACCAAAAAAACATATTGGGATTCCTTTAGGCTATAGCCGTCTGGAGTCGCGCACTAATCTTGACAACTTTTAAATTAACCCAAAAAGGAATGAGAATAAGAATGTCAAAAGTGCTTTGACATCAACCTCTCACTAACCCAAAAAAAAGAAATAAGAAGAAGAATTGTAACGTCCCGAAAATTGGGTACATTAATAAATAAATTTGCTATTTTATTAGAAGAATAACGTCAATTTTATTAATAACCCAAAAATCCCAAGTCTCCAAATTTTAACGATATGAAAATTTAACTAACTTATTACAATCAAAATTTGTCCAAATAAAAAATTGTTTGAAATCTCGAAATTTAATAAACATTCAACTTAACTACAATTTTATTCATAGCCATTTAAAACTGAGGAACTACTGATAAAGCCACATACGGTTTAGATGATCCATATCCATCCTGCTCTTTCATCGCCTCGTATTCTGTAGGTGGCTCCTCATATTCCACATTATTCTTAAAATCTGGCGTAAAATACCAGGGCCCCAAAAAAAAAAAAAAAAAAACACCATGAGCGAACTCAGTAGGGCATCTAAAGCCACTCCTTTACTAAAATTTACTCATGCATCAAGTAATAACATTTATAACATATGAGTGAAGACCAGTAATTTAAACCATAACATCGCAATTATGATAATTTCAATTCTTAAAGATCTAACACAATAGATTTCACTATTTCAATCT
>BPLS01000548.1:433308-479524 GCA_019656275.1 Rhododendron kiyosumense
AAATGGGAGGTCCGCACGGTAGACTAGTAAGGGATCCCTCACTGGATAAGACCTGAGATATATATATATATAGTACTGGACAGTGTTGATGGTTTATGTTGCTTGATGAACAGAGGAAGATCAAGAAATGACAGGAGATGCTGCTGGGAAGTGCACCAATGCAAAGCTTAGTACCTCGGAACTCATTAGCATTGCCTATGGCCTGACAAATAATGGTAATTAATTTTAAACCTGTCAGACTATGTCAAGCAGAGGAAAATAAGATAGCATCAGGAACTGAAATCCCCAATACAAATTGGATGCTCAAACCTCCTATATACTTGTATTAACCCGTGGTGGGGTGGGAGCTCCATTGTATTAGCATCGTGGATAACATACGCCTAGCTAAATTTAGATCTTGGATTTCGTTAGGGAAAATGAGGAAATAAAATCTGGAAATTCCTTGTTCCTACTCATTGTTCGACCTGATAACCAGACAAGGAGAAAGACGTACCTCACCTGAAATGCATAGTTTTATATCTTTCATTTTCTTTTCGTAGTATGGTTCCATCCATTACATCGTTTTCCCCTAAAGAATTGGACAGGAAATGAGCTTTTGTTAGAGTTCATCTTCAAGTATTTGACTTGTAAAGCTAACTAGGTGAATCATGTTTCCGGCATTTTCCTCGTTAAGACTGCATTTTGAAACAGTATTGAAGACGTTAAAAGAATTACGCGTCTCTTTCCAAAGCATAAATATGGAGTATCTAATATACACAATCCTTTACAACTGAAATTTCTAGTTCTATTTGTCGTTGTATTTGTTCGGTTCAGCAAAATGGAAGTGCATGTGTGGTCAGGGACAGATATGGAATCTAGCTTGGTGGGAGCACCTTATTAATCACAAAATCGCGAAGGAAAAAAATTCCTAGTCAACAACAATAACATCATACTAAATTAATAAGGCATTTATTACTGACTATAAAGTATATAATGCATGCTTTTTATGGAAAGATTCAAAAATGAGTATACAAAGTTGACAAAACTCTTAAGAGTACGTTTTTCATTGACATTGACAACTCTTTAGAATGACTAGGATGGTTTTATATTAAAATACCTAGCAAAGACAGTTAAAAATAAATAGAATCAAAAGATAAAAGCTTCAAATAGACAAATAATTTATAAACCAATAATTATAAATGAACCAAACAACGAAAGTTGAAGCATAGAATAGTTTTAAAAATTTTTTGAGATACATATAACCGTGTATTCTAGATTTAGTAGCCCGGACACCGACATAATTACGCTAGATATTTAAGATTACTAGAAAAATAAAATCAGTGTTGAGAGTGGGGGCATGTGACCCCACGTGCCCTTGTTTAATTACATTCGTTCCCAAGGGCTCGTTTGGATGCGGGATTAGGTTTGGAGGTATTATATAAGAAGGGGGCATTGGATAGTAAGGAGTATTAATTGGTTAATAAGAGATGACCCACATTGATGTGATATTTATGGAAGGAGTATTAAATAGTATTTTTGGTTTGGATGGAGGATTAATTGGGGGTATAAGGAATGGGGATTGATGTAAAAAACTGTTAAATGACTTTTTTTACCCTTATGCAGTGTTTTATGACAAAATTTGTTAGTTTCATTATAATTAGAATAAATACGTGTTTTTTTGAGTTCCAATGGACAGAAAAAAGAAAAAAAATGCAAAGCTTGACTTGGGGAAAGCTAAGAAAAAAAATTAAGTGTTTCAAATTTTAATCCGTTTGAATATGTGAGAAGATTTTATTTTTTTGATCATTTAATTCTAAAGGGTCATAATTAAATTTTGACTCTAGAACTCTCGTTGATTAGCCGTAAGAAAGTCATACAATCAAATATGTTAGGGCTAACCAACAAAAGCCATAAAGCCAAAAATTATTATGACCATTTAGGATAAAATGATCAGATGAACAGGATCTTTATACTGGTTCAAACGGATTGAAAATTAGAACACTTAATTTTTTAATATATAAACGGTAGGTTGAAAAATTAAGTATTCTAAATTTTAATCCGTTTGAATGAGTGGGAATATTTTGTTTTTCTGATCATTTAATTCTAAAGGGTCATAATTAAATTTTGACTCTAGAACTCTCGTTGGTTAGCCCTAAGATATTTCGTTGTACAACTTTCTTAGGGCTAATCAACGAGAGTCTTATAATTAAAATTTAATTATGACCCTTTAGAATTAAATGATTAGAAAAATAAAATTTTTCCACCCATTCAAACGGATTGAAATTTGAAATACTTAATTTTTCAACCTATAATTTATATATTAAAAAATTAAGTGCTCTAATTTTCAATCCGTTTGAACCGGTACGAAGATCCTATTTCTCTGATCATTTTATCCTAAAAGGTCATAATTAATTTTTAGTTTTAGGGCTCTCGTTGGTTAGCCTAAGATATTTGATTGCACCTCGGGGTGGAAAGGGGGAATTTCGAGTGGTACAATTGTCTGAAATGGAGGCGGATTAGGAGGGATTCCACAATAATAGGTCCAACCCTACCCATCGCTAAGACCCCCTCAGCCGGTCTTAACTGATGCTGTGGAAGAGGGCCAAAGACAAAACCCCCTCCATTTGAACTTGCCAAACGGGGTGTTGACCTGGGCCAGGTACTATATGGGGGTATATCACAATACCCCTTTCCAATACCCCATCCAAACAAGCCACAAGTGTGGTACCCCATCACCTTCATCAGGGAGTAACATCACACTACACCCCTATTTGTATGGAGCTCCACTGCACCAAAGTTGGGGCCAAAACTAAAGTTTCATCATGCATCGGTGATGTTAAGAATACATTAACTCGTATATATAAGGCGCTATGAGGACTCAAACATGGTTTTTGTACAACCAAGACCAAATTTCCACCACTGCACCAAACCCTCATCGGTGCATTGCTCTTGTTGTTAAGGATATGTATATTTATAGGCCCGCCCAAAGAAACTGATGTTAATTATAAGACATCATTTTAACTCCAAAACTGACTCATTCCTAACTTGTCAGGTACTGTCTTTACGAGGTACCCGGTGGTCGGATACAACAACCGTATCCAAACCTCAGGAGCTTGCCTTTATAGCCCTAATGATGACCTAAAAGAAGTCTGCCCATGGGACCCTAGAGTTAAGGGATTATTCTATTACAACACTGGATTCAGCGTCAGTATGTCCAAAGTCAAAAGCTTCATTGAGGACGTGCAGAAGCTAAATGACCTGGTGCCTAAAGCTTTGTGTGGTGTAGACCTCTATAGTGGCATCCTCATGCGGTACGTTACGGCTTCAACTGCTTATTTGGGCAGACAAGAAGATGCCGTTGACTTCGACATTGTATATTATCGGAGCCATGACCCCATGACCCCTAGGCTTTATGAAGACATACTGGAGGAGATAGAACAGATTGGTGTGTTCAAGTACAGAGGACTGCCCCACTGGGGCAAGAATCGGAACGTGGCATTTGAGGGAGTAATCAAGAAATATCGAAATGCGAAGGAGTTTTTGAAGGTGAAAGAAAAGTATGATCCACTGGGGCTATTCTCTAGCAGCTGGACTGACGAGGTCCTTGGATTGAGAGGTGGGGTGACCATTGTGAGGGAGGGGTGTGCTCTGGAAGGATTGTGTGTGTGCTCAAAAGACATCCACTGTGCCCCAAGTAAAGGCTATTTTTGTCGACCGGGCAAAGTTTACAAAAAGGCAAGGGTTTGCGCTCGTTAACTCGGGATACACACAAATGTTTTAAGCTCCGATAATTTGTTTTCCAGCAGATGAATTTTTTTTATATAAAAGATGAACTTGGTTCTCTGTGTGTCTCAAATGGCTTCAAAGGTGGGTGCTTCCAGAATAATTTGGGAAAAGCTGATCAAAGCCTTATATAACTAGACAATCGGTGGATTAATGTCAACTACAAAAGAGGTGCTCTCAAACACCTCAATCTACCTATAAATAGAGATGTGTGTTTGTATCAATTTGTATGGAAACAAAAAGAGTGAATTTGATAGAGTTTTCAATTATTGTAATTGTGTTCCAATTCAAATAAATGTGCGACTATTCTCTTAAATTTGAGCACCGTAAATCACCTCCAGGGCCCCAGGCAGATGGAGTGGTAGGTCATTTTTAGGCCCCATGTACTCTCGTGCATTAGACAATGGTTCAAATCTCACTAACAACTGAAACACTTCTTGTTGTTGTTCTTCCACACACGCACAAAATCACGTCCAGTGATTTGCATGCATTTAAATTGTGTGTCTTTCCATCTGTGGGTATGAGAGCAATCTCTTCCCTGCCAATGAACAAAACCTACCTAAGAACAGAGCCCCATTGTTACTCTGTTTTTTATTCCAAGCCCAGAAATCAAAGTGATTGATTCACAGATTTGATTGCCGTACCAGCATCGTGTTTCCAAGACGAAGAAAACGCTCTAATTGCGCGCGATTCCAACCAGCTGTGAGGCCAGACCAGAGAAGTATTCCGCGAGTGCATCTTAGTGTGTATTTGGAACTAGGAAAGAAATGGGAAGAGAAAGAGAAGGGAAAGTTGAAAAAAAACTTTAAGCAAGTTCAATTTTCTCTTTAATTTCTTCTTGACTCTTCCTTTGATTTCCCTCTTCATTATTTTCGTTTTCGTTTTCCTTTTCCTTTCCTTCTCAAAGTTTCAAAGAGAGCCTTAAAGTTCAGCTTTGGAAACTGGACAGGTCAAACAGTACAGTATAAAAATAGTTCAATAACCATCAAAGTTTTGTAGGTTGTTCCCTTGAAATCTCAGGATTTTCAATTATTCAGTTTAATCCGTAGCACTTTATGAAGTATTCAACCCCCACCAGTTTTAAAACCTCATTATCTACTCGAATCCGTCGTTCCAAATTCAATTGCGAACTTTGTTTTTGCCAATTCGATTCCCGAAAAATACTCTTGTGAAATCTAATCTTATTTAAAACTAAATGGTCAACCAAAACAATTTTTTCACGCCCTATTTTCTCATTTATCCAAAGAGAACTATGAAAATCGAAGTACTCGAATGGAAGCGTGAATTCGCTCACAAGATTTGTGGGCATGGTAGAGCGAGGCTATTTAGCGTTGGCCTCCAAGGAAGAAGAAGAAAAATACGTATACAATTGTCCAAAAATGAAGCTCAAAAAACACGTGAAGAGATAAACAAGCTACTCTTGATTTATCAAGAGTTCAAGACATAACGAAGTATGGGATATTCTCGAGAGTTCCCATCATAGAATTGGGAAAACAATGTGAGTTCGCCTCCAAGTTCTACAAGGCGAATTTGAATCGTTAAAAATGAAAGAATCTAAGTCAGTTTTTGAGTATTTTACTCGAACAATGTTACAAATGAAACTGAATCTGAGTATTTTGAATAAACTAGGGTTGTGTAAATCATTATTTATGTGTTAACAAGACTCCTTGGTAAACAATACTTAAATTAATGGCACTCTAAGTGTTTGATAAAATACCTCAAAGCACTTATTTCATATTTCCAAGCACCATTTTATATATAAATATGAGTTTCATTGTTAAATACTCTGAGTGAGAGCAAGGTGAGCTTGTTTTCACTTGAGTTATCCCTGAGAAGAGTTGATTAACCTAGGCTATGGATGATTTGAACCATTAGACCTCACCTTTAGATAAAATTGTAGAATCCTTCCTAGTTTAAGTTTGGATTCCATTTTAGTCCACCAAATCCATCACTAAAGGTTTGGGGTCCAAAACACCAAAATGCTAAATCCCGTGAATCAATTCTCCCAATAAATCCATCTTTTCCATGTGGTTCAACCTCAGACTTCCGAATATATATGAGATCGATGACATAGCCCTACGTTTCGGCCTAGACATTCAGAAACACAAAGCAAGGTGGTAAGTTTTATTTTATTTTGTCAATCAAGTATGGTAAGTTGGAATGTTGAAAGTGTTATGACATGTATCCTTAAGAAGTTAAATTCACGAGGTTGAACATTTAAAAAGGGTGGAGGTACTAGCATGTTAGGTACTGTAGCATGCCAAAGAGCTCTAAGAGTAACTCCAATGCAGAGTTGTAAAATCTGTTCCGTACCGGCCGGTACCGGCCGGTACGTACCGTACCGGTGCTTAAACGGAACGCAAAGGGTGACGTTCCGTTCCGGTCAAAATACCGGCCTGTTCCGGCCAATACCAGATGTACCGGCCTGTTCCGGACATATTCCGGTGTTCCGGCCGGTACAAAATTACCCTCTCTTTTTTTTTTCTTTTTTTTTTTACATTTTTTTTATGTTTATACTTAAAATATGGTAGATATATATTAAATATATACATAAAATATTAATTGCGATAAATCCGGAACGGTACCGGGATACAGCCCGATACCAGTACGTACCATTCCAGTAGTGAAAACGGTACGCTGGCCGGTACGGTATTGACAACTTTGCTCCAATACAAGTGGAGCAGGTAAATCCAGCAACACCCATAGCATACTGCAGGTAAATTCAGCAATCTCGCTCTAATGCAAGAAATAGCGCACTTTACATTCACCATTCGTTCCTAAAAAAAAAATACTCCCCCGTTCCAATTTTAAATGTTTCCTATAGTTTTCTGTGCATTTTCAAATCCTTACAAAATATGCTTCTACATATTATTTTTTTATTTTACACCAAATTAGAGTGCTTATTGAATACTTTAATTTGGTGTAAGAAAATTTTAAAAATAATATGTAAAAATATATTTTTTGGAGGTTTGAAAATGCACGAAAAATCATAAAGGACATTTAAATTGAGATGGAGGGAGTATAAAAATTCCACAATTTCTCTTTCTTCCAAAACTATGACAATTACCTTTGAATTTGCATCGTCTCTTCTTCTTCTTTTATTAATCAGAGACTTGCGTCATATCTTTCTCATGAGTCATAACACCAAATGACTTAAAACTTGAACAAATATACCGTACATGGAGCAGTCTCTAAGAGAAACCAAGAACAGAAAGAGAAAAGTTGACTTCTTAGTGCACGTCTTTCTTTAAAGACAGAGTAACAAAAAGTTAATAGGGTTGGACTAGTGGCCAACACCTGAGACTTAGGGGTTGGCTCTCTCTTAAAGTCTCATGTTCAAAATCTCCCAGGTACTATCTGTTAGAAAATTATACTAAAAATCATGCTTTTGTGTAATAGATTAATATTTGACTGCTATTAATTAATCAGTTTTATCCATTTTTTATAAGAATCTTTTATGGACAATATTTGCATAATATTATTGTATGTTGTGCATGTGCATGTGCATCTTTTATTTTACAAAGTAGATGATCCGATGTGTAGAGTTCGACTTACACACAGAAGATCAGCTCATCGATTCTTATGAAATATAAGATATGGTTCACAATCAGATGGAATTGGACACACCATCGATAGGACTGTAGTACAATGTTTAGTATGTCTGTCTTGACTACATGGAACGGTGTAGTTCCAACTCATTGTGCTAGTACACTTTGTGTGTATTGAACGGGACCGCATTGAGATAATTGTCTTTGTACTAACTTTATAAGACAATTGGAATTTTATGGTTATTATGAATGTTTATGCTCTTAATCCAAATTAAGATAATTATTAAAGGTATATATTTAATGTTGTTGACTTTGATTTATTAAAGAGTGAGATCTTTATACAGTCAATAGTCTCAATGAGTTGGGTAGCAACATTATGTATATGACAACTACTCCCTCCGTTCCTTTTTAAGTGTCCTGCTTCGTAACTCCAACTTATTAAAAAAAATATCATCATTATACCTTTCACATCAACTTTTTCGTCCACTTTCCCTACTTACCCGTCATCATTACATTTTTACTCATTAACTTTTCAAAATGGAATCTATTTTTAGAGACAAAATAGACAATGTACCAACTTTTACCCACTAACTTTACAAAATGGACACTTATTAAGGGACAGCACAAAATGGAATACTGGACTCTAAATAAGGGACATATGGAGAATTAATTATTGATGGAATCCACATCCTAGTAGGGATTGCTGATACCCCCTTGAGTAAGCTTATAAGTTTCGAATATGTTAAACTCTGCAGGTGGATTTTGTATCTGACATATCGAATAAGTTAAGCAGATAGTCTCAAGGTATAAGATGTTGATTAAGTGGGAGATTGTTAATAATTTATTTTAATCAACGAATATCTGTGATCTTAACGAGAGGAGATTAATAAGTATTTAATAACATGGAGCTCGAAATATAACAGAGATAAGGACGAAAGTGCAATTATAATTCTATAGTAGGGTGAATTATAATTTGTGTGATAAGAAATAGAATCCTAGTGGGATTAAGATTTCTTATTTACACAAGGAGCCCAAATTTATTTCTCCCTAGGTCCCTGCCCTAACCCTATAAATATACCGCTTCATTCTCTAGGTCGAGGACATGTTTTTGAGAGATCAGAAAAGTGGGCTGTGAGAGAGAACAAACAATCATGCAGGGTTTCCACAAACGGGTGCGTGATTCAAGGTATAAGGGAATATGGCAAAAGATTGTAAGGTACGGTCGAGCAGTATTCGTAGCATACAACAAGATGTGTTCGTGACGCTGGAGTTGTGGTAAAACCCTAATTCCGCCTTGTAGGATTTTTTGCAGTTTTTGTTGTCTAATCTATACGCGTCATTACTGGGTTCTGGGAATCGTTTCCCAACACTATCAACTATTTGGGGTCACTAGAGGTTTACGCAGTCGTTAACATCAAAGATTTGCAATTACTTGAGGTGCACAACAGCTGGCTCGGACACGAGGTTATCAAAAACAAGAATTATTAATAAAAGGATCATAGACCAAGTCTGTGATAAGAAGCCGTTGGATTACTCCTTTATTGTTATGGTTGAAGTGTTAATGTGTTCAATAAAAGGGTGCAGAAAAAACTATTCCATGGATAAAAACTCAAGTTTTTTTGTAGGGTATCCTACACGGGAAAGTATTCATATTGAGACGGTTTTGTCATAATATTAACAACCAAAGAAAGAAAGAGCAAGCAGAATGGTGATGAGAAGGGAATTGAAAAGCCCGTCGGATAGGTTGAGACATGCGTAATCGCAATCTCCTAAGGAATGATGGGTTTAGACATGCGTAATCGCAATCACCCAAGGAATGATGCACCCTGTCATGCACCTGGCTAGCCAGTGTTCCTTCCTCAAAATACAACCACCTTTACCTTCGAGTCCGAAACTTACAGACCGATAGTTGCCCGTCACTCTAAATACTCTAGAAAAAAATTAACATCGAACATGTAGGCAAAATACAGAACCACTGAACCAGGGCTAATTAAGAAGTTTGTCTACTAATATATCTGCATACAGTATGCCAACGTACATGCGTATTAGTTTTACATGTCATTGGATTATGGGCATATAAGTAAATAAGGATAGGTTAGATGCTGCAAATCACATGGGTAGGTGGAGATCTGCAAATTCCATGCCTGTTTTTAATGCAATTGTGGAGCAAATCACATGGATGTGGAGATCTGCAAATCTCATGGATGTGGAGATCTGCAAATCTCATGAGTGTTTGGAAGAAATTCAGCATTGGCTGACGGAAAACAAACACTACTACTACTCTCGAACTCCGTTTTCATTTTACACCCAAAAAATAAAATATCTCTACACACCCTCCATTTACCAACCCTAACTTAGGATCTCTCTGAAAACCCACCACCATAACCCAAGCTCAGCCACCCTTTCCGCAGTAGGCCTCAATTTCGCAGTTAAACTTATTCCTTATATCAATTAGGAAAATCCAAGAGATTATGTGCTTTATTGATTTAGTTGTATTAGTTGTCTACTGATCTCTTTAAGTGACTCGTTGAACAAACACAAACGAATTTCAATGTGTTTGTAAGGGTCAATATGGTGGTGGCGAATCTGAACTTCCTGTCATAGCGCAGCGAGGGGGTGGCGTGCATGGGTGGGTTTGTAAGGGGCCGGGAAAAGGTTGAAGACCGTAATTCTCATTTCGTTAAGGGACACTGGTAAATAGAAAACTTATGAATTCTTTGGGGCTAGAGAGAAAAGGCATGTGCACATATAGAATCACCCTAATAGAAACCCGGCCAATACTCGACGAAAAATGTCAAACGCCAGCCTCACTCACCCAAAAAATGAAAAAACAAAAAGAATATAATGTCAAAAGATCTTGGACCCCAAAGCAACTAAATCTGGTTTGTGGGTCCTCCAAATGGCCTCAACTATAATCTATTCAACTTTAAAGCAAGACACTTATAGTTATCTACGCATCTTATTTCCAATAACCACAAGCCACTGCAAAATCCCCGAACAACCATAAGCTCCACTTTGTGATTTTTCAGCAACCATATGCTGCACTTAAAATCCCAAAACACTATGTTTCAGCTATTTCTGTTGTTAAAATTTACCACCATATTGTTCTCTATGGTGAATTCTAGTCCTCCAGAAGATCCCATCATATGTTCATCTATAAACAGAAACTGCACCATCACAAACTCCTATGGTGCCTTCCCTGACCGAAGTGTGTGCCGGGCAGCCGACGTTGCTTACCCCACAACAGAAGAAGAGCTCATCTCAGTAGTAGCAACGGCAACAGAGGCAAAAAGGAAAATGAAAGTAGCAACTCGTTTTTCTCACAGCATCCCAAAGCTGGTTTGTCTAGATGGTGACGAGGGGCTTCTTATCAGCACAAAGTTTCTCAACCGTAAGTTAGAGATTGATCGCATGAGGATGACAATTAGTGTTGAGAGCGGAGTGACATTGAGGCAATTGATCAACGAGGCAACCAAGGTAGGGTTGGCTCTGCCCTACGTACCATATTGGTGGGGCTTAACCGTTGGTGGCATGCTGGGAACTGGCGCACACGGTAGCACCTTGTTGGGTGATGGGAGTTCCGTTCAAGACTATGTGATTCAAATTCGAATTGTCACTCCGGCTGGACCTGAGGAAGGCTATGGTAAGGTCCGGACCATTGTGAGTGGTGATCCTGACCTAAAGGCAGCTAGAGTCTCCCTGGGAGTCCTTGGTGTTATCTCACAGGTATCATTTGATGGCTTGATTTTAGGTTTGTGTTCAATGAGTTTAATTTGTTAAGGAAATCGATTCAGCCTATTGTCATGACAGGGTCAACCAAATTAAAGTTTACATGAAATCATTCTTTCACACTCAAGACATATAAAACAAGATTGCACTTAACCAAACAAGGATGTCTGTATCAGCATAAATCAAACACAATCATCATATCGGTTGGGATGAAACAAGCATAATAAAGGAAACTTTAGCCTCCTAATAATTATGTTTCGAAAGATGCAGTCATATTAAGTTACCAGCTATAGGTGAAAAGATTTCAAGATTTCGACCCCAACAACGATACCTTTGGTTAAAAAAACGACTAAATTTTAATGTGCCTATGGCCAGACTAGTCTATGCCAATCAACTGAATCATAAATAATACAGGGAAGGAAAAAAAAGTGCTATTTTGCCCAATAAGAACTATCTATCGATACATCTATTAAACACCTCATCATAGCTGTCGTAAAGAAGCATAAAAAAATAAAGGAAACTCTAGCCTCGTAATAAATACGATCCAAAAGACATAATTGCATAAATACGCCGTGAGCAAGAGGTTGAAGTATTTCAAGATTGGGACCATGAGACATCAAACAGGAGTTATATAAGTGACCCAATTTTCTTTGTGATTATGGCCTGACAAGTCTATGCCACTCGATTGAATACTGAATAGTGACTGATTTCCTCTGACATTTCTTAGTATCCACGACTCTCATGGTTCATAGACAACTATAATCATCAAAGTGCAACAGACAGAAAAATTGCAACTTCCTAGTCAGTTTAATTAGCTATTAATTTTGACGGACACACAACATAAAGAGAGGACGAAGAAAAAATTCATATTCTGTTTGTGTCATGCAGTGTGTACTGTTGTGCTTACATCGTACAATATAACAGCTGAGCCCGAGCAATGATGTTACAGGTTACACTAAGACTGCAACCACTCTTTAAGCGATCTATAACAATCTCAGTGAAGAATGATGTGGACTTGGGAGATCAAGTGACAAGATTCGGCTACCAACACGAGTTTGCAGACATGACATGGTATCCAAGTCAGGGAAAGGTAGTGTACCGGATTGATGACCGAGTCTCCTCCAATGTCTCAGGCAATGGTCTTTATGACTTCACCGGATTTCGGTCCACGCTTTCGACGGAACTAGCAATTGTAAGAACTGCAGGTTAGCTTTTGACAGCTGTAAATAACAGATATGAGTGTTGGATAGTGTTGATGTTTCACATTGGTTGATGAACAGAGGAAAATCAAGAAATGAGAGGAGATGCTGATGGGAAGTGCACCGATGGAAAACTTATTACCTCAGCTCTCATTGTCAGTGCCTATGGCCTGACAAACGATGGTAATTAATTTCAAACCTTTGTCAAATATGTCAAGCAGGGGAAAATAGATAACATCGGAAACTGAAATTCCAATTACAAATTGGATGCTTAAACCTCCTATAATTACATTAACAAAAGGTGTGGTGGTTGCTCCATTGTATTAGCATGGCCTTGCTAAATTTAGATCTTGGATTTCATAGGGGAGCGGAAAAGAAAAAGGAGCAAATAAAAACTGGAAATTCCTTATTCCTATTTATTTTCAAACAAGGAAAAAGACTTTACTGGAAATGCATATTTTTTTATCTTTTATTTTCTTTTCGCGGCGACCTAATTAAAACCCAAACGTAACAGGAAATGAGCTTTTGTTAGAGTTAGGCTTGTATTTGACTTATTTTGATAACACGTGAAGCATGTTTTCTGTATTTTCCTTGTTAAGCCTGCATTTGAAAACAGTATTGAAGACATTAAAAAATTACACGTCTCTGAAATCCAAAGCATAAATAACTAAAATACAAGATCCTTTACATCTAAAATTTGAAGATCTATTTGTCGTTACTTAAAACTTTGGTGAGATATTTTGAGTTCCATGTGATGTCTCACCAATGTATAGGTAGAATGTGTCTCATTCATCATGTAGTAGAGTACATTCTATTAATGCAATTGTGACACATCACATGGTCACCAAAATTGTCACCAAATATAATCACCACAGCATTGCTCTTGTTGTTTTTCAGTTCAACAAAATGAAAGTGCATGTATGGTACCCCATTGCCTCTGTCGGGGAGTATTGCCCTGTCACACGACACCACTATTTGTAGGGGGCTCCACTACTGATGAGTGATGACATAGCCATGGAGTGGTTAGACAAGTTTCATAGGCTTTGGAAGCCTAACCAAAGGCTAAGGATAGCACGAGCATCGAGAAGGCTTTTTGGTCCAAAAATAAGTGTCCTTGGTAGTTGGTAGTTCAAGGGTCATCTATGGTACTTTGGTAGTTAAAGGGTCATCGTGAATTAAGTGTTTGCATTAATATTCATTGATAGTTAAAAGGGTCATGATGTATTTAGTGTTTGCATTAATAATCATCTAGATGCATTAAACACATATTAGTAAGTTCAATGTATGCATTTATATCTAGGTTCATCCTCACATCTTTTTGGATGTATTCATTAATTAGGTTCATTTCATTTAGAGTCCTAGGAATTCGAAAAGTCTTTCCCATGGATTATAAATTCAGATGTAATCTTTCAATTGGAATAGAGTTGATTAATGAATTGAGTTTTACAAGGTCAAGGCCATTGTAATTGGGGTTTGGGCTGCGGTCCTTCCTTGCAGAAATCGCCTAACCCTTGTGAGGGTGAAGCACCTCTATCTCTCTTTTCTTGTGTCTTCTTTGCTTTCTCCTTCTAAGCGCACTTATCCAAATAATATTCTCATTCCCACCCAAAACCACCACGATTCCAATTGTAGGCAACAATACTCTAAGGGTTCTAAATCTATCCTACATCAACCACACCATGTCAGGGCGGGGCAGAAGGTAAGTCCCACCACGGGTGTGTGATGTTAAGAGTATATTTAGCCCAAACAAGGGGCTATGGAGACTTGAGCCTGGCCCTTGTTCTACCATTGCACCAAACCCTTACCGATGCATTGCTCTTGTTCTTAAGGATATGTATTTGGCCCACCTAGGGTGGCGTGAACGAAACTGACGTTATAAAATCTAGTCATTCTTTTCAACTCCAAAACTTATTCATTTTGTCAGGTGTTGTCTTTACGGGGTACCCGGTCGTCGGATATCACAACCGTCTCCAAGCCTCGGGAACTTGCCTTGATAGCCTTAACGATGAACTAATTGAAGTCTGCTCGTGGGACCCTAGAGTTAAGGGACTTTTCTTTCACCAAACTGCAGTCAGCATCAGTATGTCCAAAGTCAAAAGCTTCATTCAGGACGTGCAGAAGCTAGTTGAGCTGGTGCCTAAAGCTTTGTGTGGTGTAGACCTTTATAACGGCATCCTTATGCGGTATGTTAAGGCTTCAACTGCTTATTTGGGCAAACAAGAAGATGCCGTCGACTTTGACATCACTTATTATCGGAGCAAGGACCCCATGAGCCCGAGGCTCTATGAAGACATACTGGAGGAGGTAGAACAGATTGGCGTGTTCAAGTATGGAGGACTGCCCCACTGGGGCAAGAATCGGAATGTGGCATTTGAGGGAGTAATCAACAAGTACGGAAATGCGGAGGAGTTTTTGAAGGTAAAACAGGATTATGATCCACTGGGGCTATTCTCTAGCGTCTGGACTGACCAAGTCCTTGGTTTGAGAGATAGGGTGACCATTGTGAGGGAGGGATGTGCTCTGGAAGGATTGTGTGTGTGCTCACAAGACATCCATTGTGCCCCAAGCAAGGGCTATTTTTGTCGACCAGGCAAAGTTTATGAAAAAGCAAGGGTTTGCGCTCATTAGGTATTTGATTTTGATGATGATGCTTTGTTAGAATGAATTTCAATATTGTTAGAAGGGTTAGTAGAATAAGTGGGTTTGTCCCACATCGCCTATCTAATGTACATGTAACTCTCCAGAGTGATATAAATATATGTGTTTGTCTTAGGGTGAAAGATAACATCCTATACACTTTTTCCTTCCTAAACAACATGGTATCAAAGTGTTATTTTCCACCACCATAACTGATCCCATAGCCGAAACCCTGACTGCAGCCCTCCACCACCATAGCTGCCGCCCTGCACTACTGGAACCCTAACCTATTGAAACCCACAAAAAACCAATACTAAAATCCATCCTACCGTCGTCGTCGATCCTCGCTAACCACACATTCGCAATTTCTCCTGTAACGAAAAAAAACCCTCACATACCCATTCCCGATTTCTCCTGTAACCCATGATCCAGTCCCTGCCCGACCTCAAAACTACACGAAACCCAAGCCTCATACCTGCATAGTACTCGCCAGAGCCTGAACAGTACTCGTCGAACCTGCATAGTGCTCGCCAGTGTCAGATTAAGGTGATGGTTCTACCACTGTTGTTACTGGTTTGGGTTCAATTCCTCTTTCTTCGTCTCTTACTTTGACATCTGTATTACATGTTCCTCGATTCCTGTTTAATCTTATGTTTGTGAGCCAACTTACCAAATCTTTAAATTGTTCCGTTACATTTCTTCCTCATGGCTGTGTTTTTCAGGATCTCAAGACGGGGAGGAAGATTGGTGGGGGCATTGAGCGAGGTGGCCTATATTACCTGATCGTTCCTCAACCTGTTGCCCTTCAGACATCAAAATCTCCGTATCAACAACACTGTCGTCTTGGTCATCCCTCTCTTCAGAGTTTGAAGCGTCTTGTGCCCTCGTGTCGTTCCATTAATAAGTTGGTATGTGAAGTCTGTGAGTTTAGTAAACATCATCGAGTCACTTTTTCTCCTAAGGTTGAGCGTCATGCATCGCATCCTTTTCAGTTAGTTCATTCAAACATTTGGGGGCCTATTCATGTGCCCAGTATTTTTGGTTTTCAGTATTATGTTATTTTTGTGAATGATTTTTCTCATATCACGTATCTTTATCTAATGAAAAAGAGATTTGAATTAAAATATGTTTTTAAATCATTTTACAGGGAGGTTAAGAATAAGTTTGATACTTGCATTAAGATATTTCGTTCAGATAATGCCCGTGAATATTTTCATAGTACACTGTCTCAATTTTTCGATGATCATGGCATTATTCACCAATCGTCGTGCTCTCGGACTCCACAACAAAATGGAGTTGTTGAGCGCAAGATTCGGCACCTGTATAAGGTTATACGTGCCTTATTATTTCACATGTAGGTTCCTAAGTCATATTGGAGTGACGCTGTCCTTACTGCGTGTTACTTAGTCAACCACATGCCCTCCACGGTCCTAGGTGGTCAGGTTCCTTATATAGTCTTGTTTCCCGATCAGCCTCTCCATTCATTACCACCTCGCAGTTTTGGGTGCACCTGTTATGTCCATGCTCTTGAACCTGATAGGAGTAAACTTGATCCTCAATCTTTTAGGTGTATTTTTCTGGGATACTCACACACCCAGAAAAGGTATCGATGTTACTCTCCTACTTTACGTCGTCACTTTGTCTGTGCTGATGTCACGTTCAATAAGTCCTTGCCATATTACTCAGGTTCTCTTACTACCAACGATCTCCTTACACTAAAGTCTGTGTTACCTATGACTGTTCCAACTGGAACTATTCCACCAAACCCTTTGCAGGTCTATGTTCGGCATTCCACCGTTCCACCACCAACCCAACCTCCGGCACAACCCCCACCCCCACCTACAGAACTCTCTCAACCTGTCGAACCATCTTCACTAGCACCTCCGTCTCCCCCCCCCCCCCCCCGTCGCAAGATTCGTCTGCCCCTCGATATCCGACTCATGAGAATTGCCACCCGTCGGTAAAATATGGTTATTCTAATTGTTTTAGTACTTTGCATCCTCTTTCTCGAGTTATCTCATGTGATCATCTCTCTCCCAGTCTCCATGCTTTCACTACTATTGTCTCTTCTGTTTTTGTTCCTAACACTGTTCAGGAGGCATTATCCCGATCTGAGTGATGGACAGCTATGGAGGATGAAATGTCTGCTGTTCATAATAATGGCACATGGAAATTGCTTACTCTTCCTGCTGGTCAAACTACTGAAGGTTGTTGTTAGGTCTATACTGTCAAATATCTTCCTGATGGCACTGTTGAGCGTCACAAAGCTCGCCTGGTTGCCAAAGGTTACACCCAAACTTATGGTGTTGATTATTCAAAAATGTTCTCTCCCGTTGCCAAGCTTGGTTCTGTACGGATTCTTATTTCTCTTGCCACCAATCTTGGTGGCCGTTGTTCCAGCTCAACATCAACAATGCCTTTCTCCATAGTGATCTTCAGGAGGAAGTCTACATGGAGCAACCACGTGGGTTTGTTGCTCAAGGAGAGCGTCATAAGATATGCTGTCTTCACAAGGCACTCTATGGACTTAAGCAATCTCCTCGAGCGTGGTTTAGCAAGTTATGTGATGCCGTTATGCGATTTGGCATGTGTTGAAGTCAGTCAGACCACTCTGTATTCTCCCTTATGTCAGCTCGAGGGAAAGTATTGCTCATTGTCTATGTAGACGACATTATTATTACTAGAGATGATCAGAAAGGAATTGATGAGTTGAAACAGTTTTTACATAGTCAGTTCCATACTAAAGACTTGGGTAACTTGTGATATTTCTTGGGTATTGAGGTAACAAGGTCCAAGGATGGGATTCGTTTGTCTCAGAGGAAATATGTGTTGGATATTCTAGAGGAGACAGGTTTATTGGGAGCTAAACCTATACAGCCTCCAATGGATCCTAATGTCAAACTCTGCATTGATCAAGGGGAGGTATTTCCTCATCCAAACCAGTATCGTCGCTTGGTTGGTAAGTTAAATTATCTTACCAACACACGTCCTGATATTTCATTTGCTGTTAGTTTGGTGAGTCAGTTTATGTCTGCTCCACGTTTTCCACATTGGGAAGCTTGTATTCGCATTGTCAAGTATTTAAGGCTCATCCTAGACGCAGTTTGTTTTATAGTCGTAATGGTCATTTTCTCATTGAGGCATTTACGGATGCAGATTGGGCAGGGTCACCTTCTGATAGATGTTCAACAACTGGTTATTATGCTTTTGTTGGTGGCAATCTAGTTACCTAGAAGAGTAAGAAGCAAACTGTTGTTGCAAGGTCTAGGGCAGAAGTTGAGTACTAAGCTATGGCTCATACTACATGTGAGATTGTTTGGCTGAGATCATATCTTGAGGAGCTGGGATTTCTGGTACAGTTACTTATTCCTATGCATTGTGATAATCACACAGCAATACATATTGCCTCGAACCCGGTGTTTCATGAGAGAACCAAACACATTGAGGTAGATTGTCACATCGTTCGAGAGAAGATAAACAGTGCATGTTGGTTACGCCTTTTGTGTCCACGGGAGCTTAGATAGCAGATATTTTTACCAAATCACTGTTTAAACCTCGTTTAGAGTTTTTATGTAACAAGCTAGGATTTTGTGAAATCTATTTTCCAGCTTGAGGGGGAGTGTTAGAAGTGCTAGTAGAATAAGTGGGTTTGTCCCACATCGCCTATCTAATGTACATGTAACTCTTCAGAGTAATATAAATATATGTGTGTGTGTTAGGGTGAAAGATAACATCCTATACACTTTTTCCTTCCTAAACAACAAATACCATTAGCAAAATGATGATGTGAATTGATTATGCTTAGTGAATCAATGCTGGACATGTTTTTTTAATGGGCTAATATAGGTTACAAGCTTACGGGAAGATGGTTTTTGGGCCAATTATGAATGTTGGGCGATAGAATTTTTCATCCATACTGTCTCACTATCCGGTTGCAACTCCAATTGGAAGTACCGGTTGGAGTGGCGGTTGACCCTTGGTTGGAATCCCCCTTTCCCTTTTCTTAATAAAATGTTACTTTTGCCGATCAAAAAAAAAAAGCATGAATAAGTTGTAGCGTGCCCACAGGACCTAGGGCATTCAATCAGTATGTCCAAAGTCAAAAGCTTCATTCATGACATGCAGAAGCTAATTGAGCTGGAGACTAAAGCTATGTGTGGTTTAGAAATTAGGGCTCTAAAATAGAATCCTAATGTGGTACTTAAAGGCTTCAAGTGCTTATTTTCACAAACAAGAAAATGTCGTGGAGTTTGATCTCACTTAACATCGGAGCAAATACCCCATGAGCCCTAGGCTTTACAAAGACATACTAGAGGAGGTAAAACAAATTGGTGTGTTCAAGTATAGAGGACTACACAACTGGGGCAAGGATCGGAATGTTGAGGGAGTAATCAAGAAACACAAAAATGCAAAGGAGTTTTTGAAGGTAAAAGAGATGTATGATTCACTAGCGCTATTCTCTAGCGGCTAGATGGACAAAGTCCTTGGATTGACGGATGGGGTGACCATCATGAAGGAGGGTGTGCGCTGGAAGGGTTGTGTGTGCTCACAAGACATCCACTGTGCCCCAAGCAAGGGATATTTTTGTAGACCAGGCAGAGTTTACAAAGATGCAAGTGTTTGTGCTTGTCTTACTCCGGGAACACACATACAAAGTTTTTAAGCTCCAATATTTTCTTTCCAGCACATGAAAAAATTTGCATTGGTCTGAACTTCATTTTATTAGGCTGCATTTCGAGGAAAAAATGCCCCTCTCACCATCGTGAAAAAATTAACTAGAACATTTGGCATCGAATGAAATGTTGAAAGTAAACGCAAACAACAAAACAAAATTAAGACTCTTACTCTTGAGATGTCAACCCTCCAATGGCAGGTCTCTTTTCTTTGAAATCCTTTTCAGCCTTGACCAGCAACCTTGACAAACTTTTACAAAATGAGGAAAAAGGAATTAAACAAGGAAGCAAGTGTGTTGGGAGAAAAGTTATGTGTATAGAGACGTAGTAATTCCAAGAACAAAATTCTTAGCACTCTAAGGTTGAAAAATTCAAAACCATATATATCTAGTATTGGTTAGCGATTGGCTACTTGAAGAAGTTGCATCGTTCCTATATGCAATTTGAATAGCAACTTTTAGAGAAAAAAATTAATCTTGTAACCATGAGAAAAGCAAACTACCTTAAATGAACTAAATCATATAACTGTTGCAGGTTAAGAATAATCCACAAAGAAATTATAAAATTTTGAGAGGTTTACCCTGCTATGGAAAATCCCTCCAATTCAAAGCTCATTCAGCCTTAAGGCACAATCAACCTTGAAAACAAAAACTTTGCAGCAACAAAAAGCAAACAAAAAAATATCTAACAAAGAAATATGTTACAGAGGGAGGGTTTTGAGAGGATCAATGTTCTAAAACTCGGTAATCGGTACTCTCTCGGCCGGCCACCTTGTACCTTGTAGGCCGAGTACTCGGCGATTACTCGGCGAGTAAAAATTACTTAGATTATTATTTTTTATATGTTCCCCAAATGATATTCATAATGTATAATGAGAAGTTCAATGTTCATAGTTCAAACCAAATGAAACTAAGTACAAAATTACTAGTCCATTGCAAAGTTTAACGTTTAAACCAAATGAAACCAAGTGTGAAAATAATAGTCAATTACAAAGTTCAACGTTCAAACCAAATGAAACGAAATACGAAATTAGTAGTCAATTATTCCTCCTCCTCTTCTCCATATCATGCATTTTACCCCATTTTTTCAGTTTTTATTTTTATTTTCTCCCCACTTCCAAGTAATCTCGTTTTATCGAGTAATCGGTACTCACCGGGTACTCGCCAAGTAATGCCGAGTAATCGGCTAGCCGAGTATTCCCACCGAGTAACCCTAACTCTACTCGGCTAGGCACCGAGTACCGAGTATTTCCGAGTTTTAGAACACTGGAGAGGATATCCAACCCACACCAGAGGGCAAATGATCAGGTTGGTGATGCTCAATACGAGAGCGCTCCGAAATTGAGTATCGGCTTGGAGATGCTCTGATAGAGGAGTGCTTCAAAAGCAGCTAGCCGTTTTCAAAAACATGATAAAAGGTTTTGGAAATAAGAATGACAGGACTGATGAGTACTGTTGTGGTTGGTGGCAAATGGCAATGTTTTCATTGATAAAT
Source organism: Rhododendron kiyosumense (assembly GCA_019656275.1). Lineage (NCBI taxonomy): Eukaryota > Viridiplantae > Streptophyta > Magnoliopsida > Ericales > Ericaceae > Rhododendron > Rhododendron kiyosumense. The sequence goes on from BPLS01000548.1 coordinate 454,351, forward strand.
TTATCAAGAAGTCAAGGATATGAGAGAGAGCACTGCATAATGGACATCACAGTATTTTATGGTCAAGTATTGGTCTTATTGAGTCTTTGGAGAACATAAAACAATTCACACTCTTGCTCATGTGGCAATCTTCATGAACAGAGAAACAGGGCCTGTGCAGTGGAAACTGGAGCCTAGGGGGCGGCCATCTCACCAACCTGCAACCAAAACCCAGGAACCCCTTTTCCTTCTCCCTGCCTGCCCTTGGGTCCTTAAGTTACATAATCATTTAGGATGTGTTTGGATGGCAGGTATCTTTGGGGGAAATGGGAATGTGATTCCAGAACTCTAACATTCTTATGTTTGTAAATAGTGGGAATGGAAATGGAGATTACTCCCAATCTAGGAGGAATCACATTCCTGAATATAGGAGAAACCTGATCCCTCCCACCCCCCACGGGAATCTTGGATTCCTGGCTCGATTAATATAAAAAGGAAATGTTTGACTTTAGAATATTTCCAAAATAAATGATTCCTAGAGAAAGACTACTAAATTAATTCAAACGTCAGAATAGAATTACTCTGGGTATCGAATTACTAGGAATTGTATCGAATTACTAGGAATTTGATTCTTGGTAATCAAATTCCTATTCCTACAAAAGATTACGGGCATCCAAACTAACCTTCACTCCCTGTCTCAATCCTGTCTTGCAAATTTTAGTTGTTTAGGATATTTTCAGAAGAAAAGTTAAATATACAGGAAAAATATTGGAATTATGAGTTATCTATTCGTAACACTCACAAAATCAATCCTACTTTCTAAAAAATGAAGGGGGTAGAAAAAATTTCAAATCATCAAATTTAAAAAATCAATTAACTCAGGAAGGAAGGAGAATATAGCAATAAACAAAACATCTAACACCAATAATTAAGCACTGCTTACGTTTTCATGTAATGCCTTTTAACGTTTCCCCTCAACTTCAACGAGTATAATTTTGTTCAACCTCGGCAAGGGTATGCTCATTATGTGTCTCGCTTTTGATCACAACCGTTCATTTTATCAATATCCATTTGTTGGGAGACCATGCAAAATTTCAGTGCAATCGGATATCGGTAAGTGCTTCATCTAGAAGTTTATACTTTTTCATTAAAATTTTCGGGTAAGAAATTAAACCATTACCGTTTATCCATACCAGATTGAGCTCAAATTTTTTCTGGCCTCCTAACAAATGAATTTGGCCAAACTAAACGATTTCAATCATTAGGTGAGACTTAAAATGAGCATACCCTCTTGAGGGTGAACAAAATTGCTCTCCAACTTCAACTGTGTATTAATTTTATTTTATTTTTGCTAGATGAAGTATGTACGCCAATCAAAGCGTACGCGTCCCGCGCCCCTATAATCATCCAAAGTTCCAAACCACGTCATTTTATCAAACACTTTGTATGCAACCGACCAAAGAATAGTAGAATCCGATGAGGAACAAACAATGTGAAAGCCAATAATGAATAATCATAGTATCAGCAATGCTACCAAAAGTAATCACTGCCCTTTTTTCTTGACAAATGAGGACACAGTTCAATGACCAACACTAAGCATAACGATCACAGAGAGAGAGAGAGAGAGAGAGAGAGAGAGAGAGAGAGAGAGAGTACTTGGGCTTATCAGGATTTGCGGTGGTCGAAGCGAGATTGTGCACGTTGGATGGCGGCGGGAAAGGTGGGGAACAAAAGGTGGTTGTGGCCGCGTAGCGTCCCATCCCGCCCAAGGCTTCTTGTTACTTTCCTGTTTTTTGAGAGGAATAAATAATAACAACATTGACTTAAAACTAATAAATGGAGAAAAAAAGTAGATAAATAATACAGAAACAATAATCCGAAAAAAATTAACCTATCTTAGAGCATAGGCCCCGTTTGATAACCCGACTAGCCATGATGAGATTTGTAAGGTGATAGGATTGGTAATAACGTAGGATTGGTAATTAAATGAAATTGGTAAATTATATGTTTGTTTTGTATTGGATTAAAAGATAGGATTGGATTAGCCGTACCAATCTCATGTTTGTTTGCGAAGGTTAGGATGGAGGATTGGATTAGCAGTACCAACCTCATGTTTGTTTGCAAAGGTTAGGATGGGTTTCAAAAAATGAATTGACAATTTTGTCCTTGGCATTCAAAACATTTTGTAGCTGGGCTCCATTTCCCATATACAATTTCCATACTCGGTTTAACAAAGATAGTTTAGTACTTTTGCAATAGCAAGGTTGGGATTAGATTGTGAATACCAAGTTCCAATAGGTATTGCTAATACCCCCAATTTGGGGTCTTAAGAGTCCGATCGAACTACCAATCCAAATCAATTTTGTGAACCAAAAACAGTATTGTTAGGGAAATGATTTCGCCACTTCCTTTTTTTGTTAACGCCACTCCCCTGTAAGTTTATTTTTAGTGCAAAAATACACTTGCACCAAAAATACACTTACAAAGGAGTGGCGTTAACAAAAAAAGGAGTTGCAAAATCAACAACCTATTGTTAATACCCTTGCCTTAGTAATCCAATCCCAACCCCCAAGAACCTTATTAAACGGGGAAAGAGTGTATATATCATAACTCGTTAAACGAATGTGCTTACATATAGATGAGTGAGGAAAGAGAAAGAGAATAAGATATGAAAGGTAAATATAATTTTTTTTACATTTATTAGTAATATGATGTAATGATTTATTTTAATACATAAATTACATAAGGTCGTGTGATAGTTTTTAAAAAATAAGGGGTCATATCGCATCAAGCCAGAATTACAAGGGATCAAGTGTAATTTTTCAAAAGGGTTCCATTAGTGGAAGCTAACGGAAGTTATCTACCCTCCTTAGGGCATCCACATCTCTATCAACAAATTTACTTTTGGACTAAAGTAGAGAGCTAAACCCACCAAAGGCCCCTTCATCAGCCTCTCCTTTGCTTGCCTTAAAGTAACATTGCTACAGTTGCTCTTTTTCTTCCACGAGGAACTATTCACAGGTTAAACATTTATTTAATGTTTTCATTTTAAACTTTGTTCAACAATTGAGCTGCCACACCCCCCAAAGATAGGGCCAGCTTAGTACCGGCAAGAAAAGTTTGAATTTTTTTATTGTTGTCGGGTCTATTACAGATCTTACAAAGATGATTCAAATCACAAATCATTCTTAAATATTTTTCTATGGATTCTTGAAAAAAATTTAGCTCAAACCGATATCGGTAAGGATTGTTTTAGCTTTCATAGGGCAACCTACGAATTCTGAAGTAATCTTTACCGTTATGGGATTGAACTTTTTTTTTTCTAGAACCCATAAAAATAGCATTTTAAAAATGACTTGCAGTTCAAATAATCTTTGTTGAACCCGTAATGGGTCCCACAAAAATTATCAATTTGTTGCTCATTTGTTGTGCCCCAAACAAGGCTCTAGGCAAAAAAAAATTTAATTGAGAAAAGAGTGAGAGTAAACAATATTTTAATGAAAGAGTTTTAATATAGAGAGCCTGATGCAGTAGACATTTTAAAAATGAGTAGCTAAAGTAATAAAGTAGGTTTTTAAAGTGTAATTTGGTCCAAAATTTGAAGAGCTTGATGTGGATGCTCTTAATTGGCATGAAATTGAAATTGCATAGTTAAAATAGAGCCAATTGAAATAGTAGGAACCAAAGTGATACAAAAACAAAACTACAAAAACCATTTGAGTAATTTATCCTAACTTAATTCATTCAGTTTTAAAGTCAGACTTGAAAATAATCTTCCACCGCAAGAACTAATCCTTGTTGTTGAATCCTTTTCCTTCCACTCTGTCACAGTGAATTAAAAAAAATCGTTTTTCAATTAACATCAACCGCGCTCACTTTGTTTGGAAGAACATGGGAAAAGAAAAAATGGTTACTTTAGCAATAAAAATTAGCGTTATTCTTCATATATATGATTTCACGGGAGCCAAAATAAAATAGTACTCTTTTCTTGGCGAGTGTGATCTGTTGAGTAAATAAATTTTGAATATTTTCTTCCCTTTCTCCTTAACTATTTGGCTATTTCTTTTTACACCTTCAAATAGAGTACTAAATTCTTGCTTCTACTTTGAATTCAGCACTAGGTTTAATACACGAGTTGAGCGAGACGAACAATTAGTCATTCAAGTTTAGTTTAGAAAATTTAATGAGTTTTGAAAGTAATATTTAAGATTAGCTTGCTTACAAGACGTTTAATTTCAAATGAGCTTTAATAAAGTCAATTTCAAGTAACTTGACGTTTTTAAAAAAAAAGTAAGTTGAATCTTTAAACAATAATTAAACGGGCGAGCAACTTGTTTGAACTTGATTTTAAAATCTAACTAGTTTTAGAAAGTATTCAAACCTATTTTATTTGTATAATAAAACAAACAATGAATTTTAAACAAACGAACATAGGCTCAAATTCAAAGAAATTAGTCGAGCGAAGCCTCACAACCAGTCTTTATTGCAAATTAGTTCCCACCACCAACAAAATGATTCTTACAAGTAGAGTTGTAGCTGAGTTGGAAGTCACCAGAACAATAGCAAGGGTCAAGACTCATGGACAACAAACGCTTCTTGTATGTTCTAAAATAATAATAATAATAATAATAATAATAATTCTTGAGATTTAAATTTAAGGGTCCGGATTCAATAAAAAAACGTTAATCCAAACACGAAGTTATCATCGAAAAGGTCACGCGCGGAGTCTCGCCAAGAGCAACAGTTACTAATCCGGAAAGACAGACAGGGACAGAGAGGAAAGGAGGAGCAAAGGGTTGGATACAAAACCGAACCCAAAGCAGCTCAAACCCTCGACGGTGAAAAGGAAACGAAAAAAAGACCCAAATTGGTACGCAGAAGTCTCACTCACCCCTTTCTCTCTCTCCCCCCCTCTCCCTCTCTCTCTCTCTGTCTCGCCATGTCCATTCTCCCTCATACACTGTATATCCATACATGGCTTTGCGTAGTGAGTTGGCCCTAAATCTCGTTCCATTTCTGGAATTTCTGAGCTCAATCTTCTTCACTTTCAATCGAAATCAAACAGTATAAGTACGTGGATCTGTGTCGACTGTTCAGGAAAAAACAATAATTTTACGGACTAGGGTTTTCGGATTGGTCGCTGTCCTCTCTCTCTGTCTGTCTCTCTGATGCGATTGGTTTTCGTCTTGAGATGGTGTGATTTTGCACCCTTCATTTTGCAATACCTATTTATTCTCTTCTGTGCGTGGAGTTCATCTTAGGGTTGGGGGTTTCTCTATTCTGAATTATTTGCTCCGAATGGTAGGGCTTTGGTTTGGATTAATCTTCGCCATAGTAATTACACAATACCTATTTTAGCATTTTTACCATATTTCAAGGCCTTTTCTTTTGAAGTTTGGTTGTTTGTAGTCTAGGAAGTTAGCTGTAAGGTTGAGATGGCTAGTCAAGGCCTTTTCTTTTGAAGTTTGATTGTTTGTTGTTGGGGAATGCCCCTTTGATATTGTATTGCTTTTGTGGTTTAATAAAGTCTTATTAACTTGCCCAAAATAAAAAGATGGTGTTGTATTATAGCATTATCAGCTAAGACTAAAATGCAACTTTAGTTCTCAACGTTAGTCGAGTCTTGGGATCTGGATGTATTTATGCGGAATTAATCTGGGAATTTTTGCTTGCTTTCTTTACGTGTCTTTAGTATTTTAGTATGGTAAAGTTCGAGTTTTGACGAATGTTTTATGCTGGGTCTTGTTGGGAAAATTTCGCTTTTGGATCTGTTTCAGGTTCCAGTGGCACTAGTTAAACTCAAGACCTTGTTTGGTTTTACATTCTTCATTTATGTACTGGTTTTGGAAACAGAAACAGTGGGAAGTTTTGAATCATTTTACTTTCATTGTCATTGATTTCTTTGAATTTAACCTTTTGATTGGGAGTACTCAGAAAGATTGAAGAGGTTTTAGGCTTTTAGCCCATTTATTTTCAGGGAATTTTTCGGCTTACTTTGTTGGTAACAATTCTACCAAACCCAAAAACAGTTTTTAAACATGATGCAAAATGGGCCCATGTTTCCTCTGATTTTCCTGTAAATTATTTAATGTACTCTTTATGCATGTCTCGTGAGACACCAGAAGATTTCATGAAGTACTGTTACAAGTTTGCAGGCTCTTCTAGTCTTACAGTTCTCTTTACTTTGCGCATTGTTTAGCTTAACTTAGTTGGAGGTCAAGTTTCATCATTGGACGTGAAGCAGTCATGGACGAGGGGACGGAAATTGAGGATCGGGTGGATCTTGACGATGACAATTACGAAGAGATGGATGATGATGTTGAAGAACAGGTAGAGGATGAAGGAGCAGGGGAAGTTGGCGATGAAACTGGTGAAGACCAACATGAGGACTTGAAAAGTGAGGATAGTGGGAGAGAACGTTCGCCAGAATTAGATGTGGTTGAAGCAGATAGAAGCATCATTACTGATGAACCCGTGGGAGATAAAGAAAAGCAGACTGCTTCGATTGACGATGATGACGAGAAGAAGCGTGCCGACCTTCTTGCCCTTCCACCTTACGGGTCTGAAATTTTCATTGGTGGGCTTCCTCGTGATGTTTCAAACGATGATTTGAGGGATCTATGTGAACCGTTTGGCGATATTTTTGAGGTCAGTTCTCATCCAGTTGGAAGAAAAAGGCTGATGTGGATGCTGCTTTTTTGTTTTGCTGCTTGTAACATTAATGAATTTGTTTGTTTTGTTTCCTTTCTGGTTTTAATTTCACAACTGTTTGGCAGGTAAGGTTGATGAAGAATAGGGATACTGGTGAAACTAAGGGTTTTGCTTTTGTAGCATTTAAAGCCAAGGAGGTTGCACAGCAGGCCATTGAAGAATTGCACAACAAAGAGTTCAAGGTTTGTCTACGCTGACTTCAGTACAACATGTTTTTGGCAAGATTGGTGATAAAAACTAATTTTTGGGGCCTTAGAGGTGGTTATTTCTGTGCATTTGTGATGTTGATTTGGTTTGTGACTTTTTGTTTGCATCATTATTGCAGGGAAGAACATTAAGGTGTTCACTCGCTGAAACTAAACGCCGATTATTTATCGGTAATCTTCCAAAAAACTGGACAGATGAAGAGTTTACGAAAGTCATTGAGGAGACTGGTCCTGGAGCAGAAAACATTGAGCTTATAAAGGTGTGTTTTCTTTTGGTAATTTGATCAAGTGTATATGTTAGTAGTTTTTGTATAAAATTCTTAATAGTTAAGGAAGCATAACTACTAATGATGCAAGTATCATTACTTTCTTTGACAACAGGATCCTCAGTATCCAAGCCGGAATCGCGGTTTTGCTTTCATTGAGTATTACAACAATGCTTGTGCTGATTTTTCTAGACAGAAAATGTCAAATGCCAGTTTTAAATTGGATGGAAATGCCCCAACCGTCAGCTGGGCTGATCCAAAGAGTACTCCTGATAATTCTGCTGCTGCTTCTCAGGTAAATTCTAAATGCTATATAAACAGTTTGAGTTCTTAAATCAAAGACTAAGTTTTGACAACTTCCTTGAGACATTCAATGTTGGGTTGGCTATGGGAACTTAAGCTAGTCTTCTCCTTCAATACCTTATCTTGATCCTTATCGGGTCATCTTAGTCTTTACATGGCTGCCTCTGTTCCATATGTCAAATCGAAAAACTCCTGAGCAAGACTAAGATAGGCTGTAACCTAGTAAGAATAAGGAAATTGAATATTGGAGAAAGGAACTTGCTTACATAAGTATCTTGACGGCCAGAAACCCTAAGAAAAATTAAGAAAAAGCTTCCTTTAGTTCTTGAAGTGGTAGTACTCTAATAAAAACAGCAACTTTTGTTTTCCTCCCTCCTTCCTGTCTAACATTTTTAAGCTTTGCTTCTGGTTACCAGTCCTGCTCCATTAAAGAACATAGGGTCTGATAATAGTGAACCTTCCTTCTCCAGCACAATCAATTAGCGGCAACAGCCTCTGCACTAACGCTACCAATGTCGTCTTGGTATATTTTCAGTTTAGGCTGCAGTCACTGTTTTGCCACATCCCAATCAATTGTCGAATATCACTCATAGTTACCACAAAGAATTTAATTCAAAGGGGAGCCCACAAATGAATTCCAAAGGGAGCCCACAAATGACCCACAAATGAATTTCAAATAGTGAGTACAGGCTCTTAGCCTGCTACAGGGGACACATGCCAATTAATGGATGACCTGCATGTCACATAAAACCACAAATTCTGCATATGGTGGACGATTTGGAAGCGTCATGGGTGCTCGCTTTATCTATCTACATCCTAAGAAGCTCAAACACAGATAGAGACAGGGACACATGATACATGACGTAGCAATTAATTAAATGGGAACAGAGACATGTCAGGGACAAGGCAAAAACTAAATAGAAGACATGTTTTTTTTTATATTTAAGTTTTAATTGTTATTAACACAAAAATGTATCCAAAATACCCAAAACTAATGGAAACCAACATTAACTTGGCAAGAATAAGAAAACTAACATTGGTTCTACGTAATTAGGAGATAATTCATCTAGCAGACGAACCTTTGAATTAACCTTTGAATTAATTTTTGTATTATGAAGTGGTACCAGCCTTGTCCCTATATGTATCTCTCTTCAGACACACATGTCCCGTGCTTAAATTTCATTATGTTTGATTGGACATTCGATACATATCCCCCATGTCACAGGCGTGTTGGGTGCCCCGCTGTGGTCGACATAATTACAGCAACCACTCGGTGGTGTCGATGCTTCATATATTACATCTCTTCCATGTGGAACGTGCAAGCAAATTATATAAGTTGAATACACATGTCTTTGAACATAGTTATTCCCGATTAATTCCTGATTAATGTAAGAAACATTGTGGCACAAGAATTTGCAAATGTTATACCCTTAAGAGCTCTGCTCTCATAAGAATTTCTCAATCGAAATTGTCATTCCCTTCCGTATTTTGAGGGGTTTGGTTTCTTAAAATTGTGTTTGTATTGAAAACAGAGAGTTAATCTGGTCTCTGAGTGTGTAAGATATTTTGATGGGACCGAAAGGGAGCTCTGTGCATATTATTTACGATGACATGGTAACAATCAAGAGTTTAGATTTGTTTAGATCTATTTGTTATTTTTTTTCAGTTTTATTGAACAATGCCCTGTTTATATCAGGCGTGGTGTAGGAACTTATCAGGTGTTTGGCATAATTGTATTACAGATATTTTGCCCATACCTCTCTCTAGGCTGGCCTTGCTCTCTGTCTCTGTGGTCTTCATCTTTCCTGTCCTCGTCCTCTTGCCATTCAATGCTTGTTTTTATCTCTTTTATGTGCTTCTCCAATGTTGGTATCAGAGCCTTGCTGCTCACCATAGCTTAATGCCGCAATGTTCTTGTGTTTTTAACCCATCACATCAGTGTCTTTGCATACCCAGCACTATCATACCACTAGCAATCGGAATCCTCACAAAATGCGACAAAATGCTTCACTTTGAATCCTACCCTTGCTCATCCATTGTCAAAGCTTTTGCAACATCAACCATCACTCAGCACCCCAGAAATGCTTAGACAAAACTCTGTTGTCGATGCTTGGGTCTCCTGCCTACAACAATTCTCAGCCAAATCCTTTCTTGGCAGCAAGTGAAACCCAGTTGCCAAGTACTTGTTACTCTACAGTGGGGCTTAGGCCTCCCCTGAGAGTGTTGATCAGTTGTGAGCCAACAACTTTAACTTCACTGGAGCTGTCTGTCTATGGCTTGAACAGATAGAAAGGAAGGCGATTGAAGAGGATACCAAAGAGGTTTTGATGGCATTGAGCCAACCAATCAATTAAAAGTCATCCTAACCAATTTCCTACAGATTTTGGCCTGTCACAAAAATCAACAAATTCAAGCCAAATCCAGGACCAACCCAGAATACTTAATTGCATAACCCAGGAAGATTGAACAAATAGTCAAAGGGATCTGATGGGCCATAAGCCAACCAATCATCCTGATCCATTTCTTGCACACAGATTTACCCCCCACACAAATCATCAGATCCTAACCTCCAGTACAGACCCAGCATTTTTAATCCCATGAACCGGCTTTACCTAGACCAGATATAGTAAGCCTGACCCAACTTCCAAAAACAGAACTCCCAACCAAAAACTAGACGAGGACAAAAAATTGTGGGGAACCGCAAAAATTTGGAGAACTTGGTTTCTGCTTTTTAGAGTTACTGTGTTCACTTCGAAGCATCAATACGCATTTGGAAGCCTGAACTTGAACTTGACAAAGGTGTGTCCTCTCTTGGAGCTCAGTTAATACTTTTCTATTTTGAGTTTGTCAATTGTGTTAATGCGAACTGGATTTTGCCCTGAAATTCACTCGCTTCATATCTCCGACACGCAAGGAAGGATATGGTGAATCAATTTAGAACTGCATGTTCCTAGTTTGAATTCTGCATAGCCACTTTATTGCATATGTATTTGAAATTGAATAAGTACACTACGGAGGTTTATAAATTGAATAAGTACATTACGGAGGTTTATAACCGTGTTTGTTCGGTCAATGAATCGGATAACTGTGAAACTAAGTTCACCTGTCTTGATTTACCACTAAACTCTCCTGTTATGATCATCTGCAGCTTAATTGAAGGCAATACTACTGAAATGAAGCTTACCCCCAAAATTTTGATATGTAAAGTTAAGGGGAGTCAATTAACTAAATAGCTGCGAATTTCTGCAAGGATCACCACGTAGAACCTAAGTCCTTATAAAAGCATCCCTTTGTGGGGTAAGGTGATGGCTTACATGTCTTACATAGTCTTAGACTCTTAGGGGTAGTTGTTGTCAACCTTGTGGTTACAAGATTCATAAGAGGTTGTCTTCCTCCCACTCCTGAGAGATGCTCCTCATGTCTATGGAACCGTTGATCTCAAAATCCAAGTCCAAGCAATGGAAACACAAGTACCTTCAGTTATCCATCCATCCTAGGTGTAGGAATGTTTCCAGGTTTGACGTGGATGACCATGAGGAGTCCCAGAAACCACTTCAACCACCAGGTAGGCACCAAAAGAGACGCCTATGTTATTATGTGTTGGACAATCTTACTTGGGTGCGGGTGTGATATATGTGTCCGACATGTATAGTTGCATTTATCTAACAAAGTGTTGAAATTTTATAACTTGCAAAATAATCTCTGTTACCTGGTAAACACCAATTATCCTAGAATATTATGGACATACAGATATGAACTTTTTGCCATATCTCCTCTGTTGGAAACATGAATCAAACGATTCCGACTCTCAGACCCAAGCTTCTTTTTTTTAGCAAAATATTTATATTCCAATCTTGGAAATATCATGCGTACTTCATTGGTTTCCCAGGTTAAGGCTCTTTATGTGAAGAATATACCTGAGAACACACCCACTGAGCAAGTGAAGCAACTATTTCAACGCCATGGGGAAGTTACGAAAGTTGTTATGCCGCCTGCCAAATCCGGTGGCAAACGAGATTTTGGTTTTATCCATTATGCAGAAAGGTCCAGTGCATTGAAGGCAGTCAAAGAGACAGAGAAATATGAAATTTCTGGTAGTGCTTTGCAAAACTCTTTATTTCTGTATCTACCAAGCAAATTCAGGGTAATGGACTATTGGCATTAAAATGAAGACGAAGAAACACATGTTTGGCTGTGTTTCGGGAATGACTGCATTTTTCATCTTGATTCTGATGTCCCTGAAAATATTGACACATTACACTTAGGGACAATAAGGTATCATTAGAAACTATAGCGACAATTTGAAACTTCAAATTCAATAGTTTACCAATGGCAATGGTAGATGCATATGATTTAGGATACCCTGTGGAGGCTAGTTTGTGGTCCAGCAATGTTGGAACTCCTTTGCCTAAGTTGGAGAAGAACTGCAGGGAAAATATAAACCACGTTATATGTGTCAATCTCTGCACATTAAACCTATTTTCTGATTTGTGAAAGCAAAAACTCTAGTCTATTGCTTCTTTTTGTCTGAAATTCATTCATGCGGGGGAAAGAGATGTTCAAATTTTCAATGGATATAAACTGCAGGTCAGGTGTTGGAAGTTTGTCTTGCTAAGCCTCAAAGTGATAAGAAGTTTGATGGCGCTAGTCCCCACAATTTAGCGCCTCATCCAAATTATATTCCCAATCCTGGTTATGGTGCTTTTCCCGGAAATCCATATGGCCCTCTAGCTGGTGGATATGGTATCCCCACTGGTTTTCAGCAGGTATTTTGTTTAATGAGTATAGTATTCTTGTTCTTTTCTGCAGTTTCTTAGGTCAACTTGTATCTCATGCTTGTGCTTGCACACTTGAACAGCCTATGATATACGGTAGGGGGCCAATGCCAGCGGGGATGCATATGGTTCCAATGGTTCTGCCAGATGGTCAAATTGGCTATGTTCTGTAAGTGTTGATTCAATAAGAGTTTTTCTTGTATGAGAATCTGAGATACTAGTGGTGAAGGAATAATGGGGTTTTACTGATCTTGGAATTGTGCAGACAGCAGCCTGGAGTGCAAATGCCGCTTCCACGGCCTCGGAGAAATGACCGGAGCAATGGATCTGGTGGACCCCAAGGAAGGGGAGGAACTAGTGGTGGCAGTGATGATGCCAATCGTAACAGAAGGTATAGACCTTACTAGGATTAGGGGACAAGTGACTGTAGTTGAGAGTAAGTTATGCCCGGAAATTTCACCAATTCCCTCTGCCCCCACTTCCAAAACCTCTTTACGCAAAGCAAAAGGACAACTAGAACTTATTAACTCAGAACCATGGTGATCATGTATTTTGTTATTTACTGTAATTGTTTCAGTTTTCAGTGCGGTTCGGATGCCTTTGTGGTTTAATGTCTCTGGTACCAATTGTATTTGATGTAGGCATGTCTACTTCTGCTACCAGATGCTTGTACTTTTCAGATTTGAGTACAACTAAATTATCTGGCTACAAAATAATTTTCTGGTTTTTATCTTCCTTTAAATGGATACCAAGATTTATTCTCCTTTAGCTCTTTTGATTCGAGGGTGGGTTGGGGATTTATTTGTTCTACCTTTGAATTCTTTGAGTGAATTGTTTCATACAAGAACCCAACGGAAAATACCCAAAATGAATACACGAAGAAAGTTATGTTGCACAAGGATTGAGACGGCTGCATGGCCTTTTACATCTACATGTTAAAAACTTAAAATGAAAGAAATGGTTGGATTCAAGCTTCATTCCTCATATTCAAGAAGCAGACCGTCGACGACATGTAAGCGATGTGATCTTGCACGCTGCCATTTTCCTCTGATTTTTTCCAGGAAACCAAATGAAATGCCATGGTCTCCCCACTTGATGTGCTGATGGAGTTCACAGTTAGCAATAAAGAAGCCTTCGGTCCTCTGAGTGATTTTACACACTGAGCTGCAACTGGGGTTTCTTTTAATTTTTAGCACAAAAACTGACCCGAAACCGATTGTCGTGTTAGGCCTGACTTGAATTAAGAATACGAGAACCAATATGTGGTAGTCGCGCAAATGAGCACCGGCCATCTAATGTTTGTTTAGATCATGAAAATGTCAGCAGTAGCAGCCAACACTGTGCAATAATTTTCTTCTGCTTTGTTTGTTCTTAGTTGACTCTCCATAAAATGAAATTTTGGAATCCGGAAGGCTCTGCTCTGTTCATGCACGCACTGATCAAATATCCGTGTCAAACACTGGAAACTTGAATAAGAATGTAGGATCAGTGTCGGACATGTTTCGTAAGACAACAACTTAGCTATGCATAGAACTCCAACAACATTCCAAACAACTTATTAAACACCATACTAGTTACAAACTCTATGACACATATCAGACATTAGATATTCCAGCATTTCCTTGTGTCCTCGAATTGAAAATTTGATACTTAGATAAGGTATCTGCAGCCAAAATTCGTACTGACCCCATGTAACGATCACTGGAAGGGATAAATTATTAAATTCCCATCCAAGACATAAAACAGAAGAATTTTTATTAATGCTCATACCCATTAACTTCATGGGAAAATCCAAATGGGTACCAAAAGTTTTAGGTGTTCTCTTCATCTTGACTACGTGAAGGAAAATCCTTTGCCTTCACTTTTCGTACCGTAAATGACTCCACAAACCCCCACATCAAAGTTCTAAATAATGGACGGGGATCGAGACAAGTCTGCAATTTACAATTGGGAATGAAACGAACGAAATTTCCAGAGAGATTATATATGTAAACCACTACAGAACAGAAGGTAAAAGTATAAGACAAGGAAAAAGTAAGACTCATTGAACTTCATCCATGAGCTCCTGAAGACGCTTTTCCAATTCGTCCACACGAGTAATCCACTCGCTTTTTACACAAATGGGTCGAACATCCCCATAATTGACCTCAGCAGCAGCTACTTGCTTTTTGGTCGACGACGACAACGACGAAGAAGAAGGATACTCTCTACGCTTCTTGGTCTTGATTTTCTGAGCGCTGGCTCTTTGTAACGCCAATAACACAACCGAACCACTCAGCTCTCTCTCTTCTTTCCCAATTGATTTTCCGTCCTCCTCCTGCTGCTGTTGTTTTGGGTTTGTTTTGATTGGGGCGGTGTTATTATGGGCAGGTGGGTTGTTGAAGGGTTTGGTTTGTGGGTCGGATTTGACAGCGGCAAGGACGCTGAGGCCTAAACCCCCAATGTTTTTTTTGGCGGAGGGGTTGTTTTCATCCTTTGGTGGCGGTGGTGGACGTTGAGACTTGTTTGAGACGGCCAAGGTGAAAAAGCATCTCTGAACCACCGGATTGGTGGTGGGTGTGGAGGGGATGGTGATTTTGGGTAGACATGGCGGTGGTGGTGAGGGTGTGGACACCATTGGGGACGAGGCCCACATGGTTTTCGTGGTTGCGGCTCGTGACCTTCCTCGTAATAATACTCCTGGGGTCGTTCGGATACCGGAGAAGGAAGGAGGATAAGTTATAACCCCTCCCTTAGACCTGGGCCCATCTCTAAGACCTAGTTTGGGAAGCCAAAACTCAGGGTCTTCGTTTATCCCCCTTTCTTGCGGAAGACCGGAGAAGAGGGCAATGAGGGGTATTATTTCCGGATAGGGTTTGAGGTGTCCATAAATTATCCCCCCAATCCCCCTCCTTCTTGGACGATTTTACCCCTCCTAATCCCCTCCCACAACCCCCAATCCTCCTGGGTTTTCGTCTGCTACAACAGTAGCGAAATAGGAAGAAAAAGAAGAAGAACAAGAGGAACACCACCAGATTGGAGATCAAACCTGTGACGTTCAGCCGGGATCGGAGGAAGGGAGTATCGTAGTTCTTCTTAGTCTTCTTCTCTGCCTCTTCGTCTTCTTCTCCAGCTCTCTCTCTCTCTCTCTCTCTCTCTCTCTCGCTGCCTGGAACTGTGAAAGTGATAAGAACGAAAAAGAAAAGAAAAATTATCATGTGCATGTGTGACCATGTGCTCTCATGTTCCCTACTCATAATCAATTACTCCATTCGTCTCAATTTAAAGATATAACTCATTGTTTACCCAATTAAAATGGAACGAGTGACAATTAATTAGGGACGAGGGAGTACTAAAATACATATTTTTTTATTAAATTATAAAATCTAAATTAAAGAAGGGTATTAAAATTTCCCTACTAAAAAACGAAATTAAAAAAATGCTTTTTAATTTTTTATAAGTATTAAATTAATTAGTTAATTAGTAAACTGAATTATTATTGTTTAATTTTGAAAAAGTAATTAAATTTATTCAATTTTACAATTTTATATTTAATTTAATGACTGGTCTAACTTAATACCATACAAGGGCAAAATGGTTATTTGACAGTTTTTTACATTATCTACCCTTCCTTATACCCCTTATTAATTTTTCATCCAAACGAAGTACTATTTAATCCCCTTTTTCTAATACCTCATCCAAATAACTTACTATTTAATTCCCTTCCATAAATATCACATCAATGTGGGCCCTTTCTTATTAATTAATACCCCTTACTATCTTATCTCTTTATTAACTAATACTTCCAATTCTTTACTCGCATCCAAACGGGCCGTAAAGAGCAACAAATTCATCCCCCCCTCTCTCTCTCTCTCTCTCTCTCTCACTGTATATATCTCTATTATAAAACAGAAGAGTGTGGGGACAAATTGTTAGAACGACTTAGATTCATTTGATCCAAAGGCTGTAGTGCATTCTCCTACTTCTTGGTTAAGTACCCATGGTTTTCACCTAAATTACACAATTGCCATCCCCTTCCAACAGGAATGCGTAGTGTCATAGGCACGGGCTAGCACTAGTATATATATAATGCTATAGTGTCTCCGGTCATTTTGGGGGCGTCGTAATTTTTGGCATAATTTCACCATTATGAGTATAACTAAAACTATTACAAGCATAACAAAATTCAAACAAGGCATAAATAAGGAATATTCAAAACCCAATCAAGGCATAACCAAACACAACCAAGTAGGGATGTTCAAGAAAACTGTCCGAGCCGCAAAACCGGTCCGATCCAGACTGAACAGTCCTATTTGGTTTGGTTCTGTAGTTTTGAGGTCAAGTTATGGTTTTAAAAAGATAAGAACCGTTAATTTTGATTCGATTACTGGTTCTTAATTAAATGACCGTGGTTAGAACCGAACTTGACCGTTTAAAACTAATATATATAATTATATAAAAATAAATATATGTGTGTAATTTGGTAGGTTAATCTATTTCTTGCTATACTTACTTAATTTAGAGATGAAATCTCATTTGTTAGGAAAGTTTTTATTTTCTTCCTTCTTTTTCTATTCTAGTAATAGATTACCTTTTTATTCTTTCAATTCTTTGCAACCTTATTTAACGGATTAATCTTTATAATTTCAATCCCACGTCTCTCTTTCTAACACACCGGTGATAGGTTTGGATGCTAATTGAATAGAACCGAAACCGGAACCGAACCAAAATCGGACCGATTTTGCAGTTTGGTTCTGGTTAGGTTCTACTCATATATTGGTTAGGTTCTGGTTCCCAATTTTCTAGAACCGTTTGAAATGGTCTCATTACTGATTTTCTAGAGAACCGGACCAATCCGGACCAATTCAGACTATGTACACCCCTACAACCAAGGCATAACAAATAAGTTATGTCTTGTTATAATTTTGTTATGCTTGTAATGAGTTTTGGTTATACTCATAATGATTTTGTTATGCCAAAAATTACGGTGTCTCCAAAATAATCGGGGACACCGAAGTCACTCCCATATACTCCCTCCGTCCCAATTTAATTCACTTTTGGAAGTTTGTGTCACTTTTCAATTGATTATATCTTGTAATTTATAATGTTTTAGGGGATTTTGAAAATATTGTATTATAGAACAAATCGATATCTATCAAACAAAATCCATATTGAATATAAAATTCATTATCAATTTAAAGATATAACTAGTTTTTTTATCCAGTGAGAATAGAATTGAGATAAGTAAATTGGGATGGAGGTAGTTATATGGTAAACAAGTCACCTTATACTTGCAACGAGGGGTGACGTGTCGGCCCGGATCGGGTTTGACACGAACACATCACCTGACCCGACTATGGAGCCGTAACCGAACCAAGTTGTTGTGCTTGTCATAACCGTCTAAAAAATCAAATATTTTGGTCGAATCAAGTCGGTCGGATCTGTCGGGTTGGCCCAAATGAAATCTCAGAACCAGAACAAATCAAAACTCACAGCCATCTGGCCCATCTCCTGACCTCCCCAGCATACACGCGCAAACAGAAAAGCTATGTGCACAGCAAGTGTGCACAGCAGCTGTGCACAGAGCACGTATTTTCCCGCCTCGGTTTGCGCAAAGATGATCGGAGCCGCTCATTTTGTTCAAAATATGTCGTTTAAGGGCTCTGTAAAAAATGAGCTTCGTTCGATATCGTTACAGGCGTTAACAAAACACCCAAAATCACTTCAAAATGGCCTAAATTCTGAAGTGATTTTGGGTGTTTTGTTAACACCTCTAACGATATCGAACGAAGCTCATTTTTTACAGAGCCTTAAACGACATATTTTGAACAAAATGAGCGGCTCCAATTATCTTTGCGCGACCCGAGACGAGAAAAAACGTGCTTTGTGCACAGCTGCTGTGCACAGCTTGCTGTGCACGTAGCACAGCTCACGGGCAAACATGCCAAACACATCACCAAAAATCACAAAATTCAGAGAAAGAAAATTGAGAGAGGGAGAGAGAGACGGCTTCGGTCATATGAGAGCATTAAAAAAGCTCTAAAACTAAATAAATTGCAAGAATAAATTGCAGATATTTTAAGGTTTTCATATGAGAATTTTAGAGTCAAAAATTAATTATGACCATTTAGAATAAAATGATCAAAACAATAAGATTTTCGCACTAGTTCAAACGAATTTAAAATAGGAGCACTTAATTTTTTAACTATATTTTATAATATATAAGTTGTGGGAACAATGCCTTTCCTGCTCAAATGATGGCGTTTTTTTGGTTATTTTGGTGTGTGCTGCCGTAAATAAGTTTTCCTCTGTTAAATGTTTCTCCAAGTTGTTACTATCAACAGATTTTGGAGATTCTAAGGATTCCCAAAAGTTAAAACGGTTTTGCTGATAAAAAGCACATAATTTCAAACAAGTTTGGATATTAGTGTATATCTCACAACTATTAATACACTTTCACAATCATCAATACATTTTTTTCAGATATCAATGCACTTTTTACCTATTATCTTATACCTTTTGGACAGAGGTTAGAATAATCTAAGTTTTAAAAAAAAAAAAAAAACAGTTTAAAATAGAGGCCTAGAGAAGCTGGGTTTGAAGAATTTTTCAGATCAGATTTTAGATTCTCTAAAGGTTAATTTCAAGCTTTTTGCAGTAAACAGGACTACCAATTTTTACTATAACTTAATCATAATTTCGCGACTACTTTAACCTTAATTATCTGCTTGCACTAAAAAAAATGCTTAATCATAATTTCGCAACTACAATAACCATAATTATCTGCTTGTACTAAAAATCCAAAATCTATTATCTGCTATAGAATTTGAAACTATGATTTGGAATCTATATCCACAGTGACCTTAACCAAGACAATCTAGTCATGAGTGAGTCATCTTTTCGTTCTTCCTATGCAAAGCTGTGGCGGTTGTTTTGAGTTGAGCCCGAAACCTCATAACGAGGCTCTATTATTGGGTCGTTACAAATCTGTGACCTTTGAAATAATTTGAGATTTTTGGCAGCCGTGACCAATGAGCTCAAATGTTGCAACGCTATGAAAAGTATCAGCCTTTTCAAAATAAAACCAGTCACTTAGTTCCATTTGCACAATATCAAAGCATAACAGTCAACTGAGCAATCATAACATCGATCTAGGACATATTTAGACCATAACTAACACTACAAATGGGTGGAGTCACCTCTCAGCACCCAGCATCATTGGAAGCCATTACATAAAGACGCAGACAAGCTGGTAACTTTCAATCCCTCATCTAAAAACCTGTATTCGCTAAGTCTCTTCATTCTGCTTGCAAGGACAAGTAACACAACAAACCTACCTGTTCTGGGAAAATAAGGAGAAACAAGTCTATTTCTTGTTCAAGGTAACAAGCCCACCAACAAATACCATTCTTTTGTTAGGAGATACCTACTATCGACAGTCACAAGGGGACCCAGTCCCGGCACCGTGTCACTTGGCCCGGCACCGTGTCACTTGGCCTCATCTGTACCCTTTGTGTGGGATAAGTCTCCATCACCACCACCATGCCCAGCACCTGAGCTCCCTGGGCCACGAGTGCCAGGTGTCCTAGCCTCAGAGGCATCTTGCTTGCTTCCTCCACGTGCATCACTCGGTGGCGGTACTCCACCGCTACCACCCCCATGAGCGGCCTCAGCGTGCGGTGGGTGCATGCCATTGTTGGCTCCTCCGGATCTCATACCCATTTGCCCTTGCATGGCTTGCTGGTGGTGTTGGTGTAGCTGCTGCTGCTGCTGGTGGTGCTGTTGCTGCAGGTGTTCTTGCAATTGGTGTGGGCTATTGAATTGCAACGGCGGCCTCTGGGCAAATAACCCTGGTTGCTGACCCATAGCTGCTGCTTGCGGGTGCTGCATAAAAAACCCTCCTGCTTGCATTGCAGGATGTGGAGCCATCTGAAAAGGACCAAGAGACAGACATAAGCATGAAGACTTCCAAGTAGATGGAACAGAAACAGGTTATACTTTGGAACAATTGAACTTAATAGTCCTATGACCACCCTAGAACAAATAAAAAAAATAACGAACACCATAATTGCTAAAGATTGTGTGTTACGAACATTGAGATCCTAAATGCCTAACCTACTTCATCAATTCAACCACAAACTTAATCCCAAACACTCCATAATTAAACATGCAGTGAAACCCACCTATTATGATTGCACTAATATTAAAATTCTCCTTTGTCGTGATTTGAGAATTTTAAATTATTTTTTCTAATGGAAAATGGAGGTTGGGTACTTATAAAACCTGGGGAGGAACCTGGGCAGGCATTGTCGGTGCCTGTGGCTGGGCATCAGCAATTGCAGCCAAATACATCAAATTCTTTTGAAGTTGAGCCTGGTACCTGTATCATCCACAGGGTATCTCATGAATGTCAAGCCCACATATAGAAAGAAAACTCTATCCAAATATAGTTAGTTCATTTATCATCACACAAATGCATGATTAAGACAAGGTGGTGCACACACACGCCTTGGGCACCAATAAATAGGATTCTTCACAACACTAGAAAACATGATCTGCATTTTTATATCCCACAAAATTTGTTCATTCTTTACTCACGGATTTCTAGTTACTAGCAGATTAACTTGGCCCGATCTGTATCATACGGGATTGGTAAAGATGGCACGTCGGCAACTAGAACAATATGCATACACAGAAAAGGATCAGATACAATAGTGGGCTTGGAACTAAAAAGAACCCACTTTCAAAACATTCATCCTCTCAAATACAACATGATCAGAACTGATTCTCAATATCCAAACATTATGCTATCGCATCCACTATCTTCTAGTCACTACAGAACTATAGCCGGTTAAATGGAACATTACAAGTCAACAGGCAATTTAGATCTCAGGTTGAATTGTTGTGGCAACACTCATTAACTCATAGCTTTCTTTTCTTATTAGCAACTACTCATCAAATAAGATGTAACACTGCGAGCAGAAGCAAATTCAACACTTCCGGACTTCTGTGCATGTGACACTAGTGCAGCAACAAATTGTTGTGACAAAATGAACTGGTCCCTATACAGAAAACATCTTACATAACTGAAACAAAGTGTTCAAGTGCACAAGACATGAGCACCATACACTTCTCCCACCCACCAGCTCGCGCAATCTCACACAATACAAATTCCACAAACGCGACCTCTCTTTGTTTGAATGGCAAACGTGCTCTCTCACTCTCACACAACACAGAGAGAGAGAGAGAGAGAGAGAGAGAGAGAGAGAGAGAGTTACTGGGCGCATTCGGCAAGCTTTCCAAGGTTTTGGTTCTCCAAAATTGCCAAAATCAATTTCTTGTTCTCTTCAAGATACTGCATCAAAAATTCATTTAAGAAATAGGTTATCAGCATATAAACCACTCCACAATATGGAACACAGTGGCAATAAAATCACTTAAGTCGACCCTTTTATTTTCAAGCCTCATATTTTATACTTGCAAGTATTTTCTTTCTAGGCTAGCTTTGCATCGCTTTCCAGCATACTGATGGCTGCTTTGGTTGTGTTTTAAGCTTCATGGTTTACCTTCTTTATATGGAAATTAGACCTTACATAAAGAAAGCAGAAGATGAAGAAGTTAGAGATCAACCAACTATGTTAAAGTAGGGAAAACAATTTGAACATCCATCACATATAATACGAGACAAGTCCCCACCCTTTAGAAAAGAGGGAAAGAAATCCAGCACAAAGCACTGTAACAGATGCCAGAAACAAAAGTCAGCTCATGAATTGTAGCAAACCAAGGACTACAATTTCCTGCTGCATAATTGTGGGCAACATGGATCTTCACAGGAGGGCATGAATTAAAAAGGAGATCAAGAATCCACACCCACTTGTTCTACACCAGAAACGGACTGCTGATACAATGAATCAACATATTTCATCGTCTTCATATTGTTAGCCAAGGAGACTTCTTGAAAGTCGTTACTGCAATTTAAAGAATTTTACCCCAAGGTTGTGTAAGATACCCTGCAGTCTTCCACACCGGTGTTGGATTTTTTTCACATTGTATACAAGACACCTACATTCACATGTGAACCTAACTCCAACAGAAGAGTTATCATAAGATAGTTCAAGTGAGGGTTCATGCCTCTGATTCTCCTACGTCAAACATGGATAGAAATGCCATCGCAATGCCAACTGCAGGAGCTCTAGAAATCATCAGCTCCAATGGGTTTGGTTCTAAGTGTCAGGCTAATGAGATGACATACGAACCATTCATACATCACCATATACTCCCCAATGGGATCAAACCTGGTTCTAAGTGTCAGGCTAATGAGATGACATACGGACCATTCATACATCACCATATACTCCCCTATGGGATCAAACCCTGTAATGAGGCTACTACAGGTGGTGCCTTATCCTCAAGCCAACGCGTTAAGGGACACTTGAAAGACATCTTCTAATTCACTTGGTAAGGCACACACGAGGCACCTCCACTGGCTTGAGGTCGTCGCCTTTCTCTGAGGTGACACTGTCCCCTTTTGGGTAGAGAAATTTCCTGCTCAGAATATCCTTTCCAGTTTCCACTCTAGTCCCTCTCCTTGACAAAATGTGTCAAACATGCTCACTCTCTGGCAAGCAACCCCGATTAAATCTTACAAGGTCTAGAATATTGAATCTGTAGTACTTTGTATATAGTTTCCACTCTTAACCCATCCATCCTTTCAATTCATCCCCCAGAAAAACCAAAAGCAATCATCAAAGAGCTCAGTATAATACAAGAAGCTTTTTCGTATTCTCCAAGGGGAAAAATGAAGAGATTGAGGTGTCAAACCGGCCGGGCTGGCATGGGCATGACATGTTTAAATGTCAAAGCAAGGCACGGGCAAGGTTGTAGATAGGCCGGGCACGAGCACGGTTGGAGACGAGCTGGGCACGGGGCATGGCACAACAAATAGTAAGTTGTTACAGATTTTTTTTTCCCGACGAAACTCGGTTGGAGATGAGCCGGCACGACACGATTAAAAAAGGCACAACACAATTAAGTAAACAAAGCACGGTTGCCAAGAAGCTAAATGGGCCGGGCCGGCACGACACGACCTGTTTGACACCTCTGAGAACACTATCCATATTTGGGGAAGAAGATCTGAAATAACATTCATCACACATGGGAAGTTACACAAGCTGTTGCAAAAGGATGGGGGCACATTGTCAGCATAAAAATCTAATTGCCAACACTCAATTTGGTATTATCCACCAATCAACATAGCATATGAGTTTCTCAAACATGAAATATTTGCAAAGACCATTATGAAAAGGCCCAGGCCAACATGTAATGCGGCAATGCGGCAACATAATGTGTAGGGCCTCATACCCTAGATCGAAAGGCGATCACTTCCAGCATAGTTTCGCAAGGCAATATCTCTTGAAACCCTTTGTGGTTAACCTACTAAAAGAGAACACCACCTTTTGCAAGATGATTCTCTAAGGACACCTTCATCAATATCTCAGTGGCAATCCCCAAGTACAAATATACACACTTTCATGCAGGTTGATTCTCTATGAACAATGGCCAGTTTATATGCTCACAGTGGATATAATTTTCCAAAATAGGCTCGGAACATCCTCAAAGAGTTGAACCTCAGATGTGCAACCATTAGTACATCTATCAAACTCAGTATACTAAATGCCCAAAAAAGTGAAGGCATCAATCTACTTTCTAGTTTCTACAATTATAAATCACTTCCCTGTTCAGCTATTTGCTCATCGACAGTGTAAACAACAGTCATAACTCCGTACTCCAAATAAACAGAAGATAACTGCATGCACATATAGGATTTCGAGTAAAGGAAATACTATATTTGTGTAAGAAGAAGACGGTAACAAAAGAGTAATAAAAATCAAACCTTTTGAATCTGGTCGGTGGTGAGAGGGGGAAACGAAGGAAGCATCTGTTGTGGTTGCTGCATCAGAAAGTAATTGCCAACACTCAATTTGGGGGAATGTCCACTGACCAAGATAGCACTTGAGTTTCTTAAAGATCAAATGTTTGCAAAGACCACTATGAAAAGGCCCAGGTCAACATGTAATGAGTCAATGAGGTGACATAACGTGAAGGGCCTCATACTGTAGATGGAAAGGCAATCCCTTACAAGTATAGTTGCAAAGCAATATCTCTTGAAACCCTTCATGGTTTACCAATTAAAAGAGAACAACACCTTTTGCAGGATGATTCTCGAAGGACAACTTCACCGATATATCAGTGGCAATCCCCCAGTACAAATTATACAAACTTCCTTGCAGGTTGATTCTCCACGAACAACCTGTTGTGTGTTTGGAGGATAATCCTCCACTTCAATAAAAGGTGTGTAAAACAAAAGCAATGAAACTGGTCAATGTTTTGAGAGGAGTGAATCTCTCCTATAAGACGCCTCCTGCTTCCATCTCCAGAAGGTTGAGAATTCACCTCCACAAGAGTCTTCTTCCCTTAACTCATAAACAAGAACCAAGGCGTCCACTTTATCATTGGCACTTGGCAGGACCAAAACATTTTCAATGCACGGGGTTTTGCTTTTCGTGAGCAGTTTACGGTGTGATCTATATAGTCCCCTCAAGACGATGGGGACAATGAGATTTCATGGTGAAAACTGAAAAAAGTAAAGAAACACCGAAGAATTTATAATGTCTATACCATGAGCCAAGGAGAATTTGTGTCAACTTCATCTTTGCCTGGCCATTGGTACAAAGAATGTCTTGAAGAGATCCCTAAGACAAGTGGCATCTCTCAACATCGATGAAAATAGAGTACCATTAATAGTTCATCTCTCCCTTTGCCCAAAAGAGAAGGGAGATAGAGAGTTGAAATTTCATCGTGAAATGCTAATCAGCTCACATTATCCCACTTCTAAACTCTCTCTCTCTCTCTCTCTCTCTCTCTCTCTCTCTCTCTCTCTCTCTCAATATGTGTG
>BPLS01000548.1:479534-513302 GCA_019656275.1 Rhododendron kiyosumense
TGTGTGCACGGACAAGAACAATAATTACATCACTCTTGTTGTGATTGTACAACTTGATTTAATCCTTCTACATTCATGGCCGGTTTATAGCTCACGCAGGAAATAATTTTCCAAAGTACACTCGGAACATCTTCATAGAGTTGGGCCTCTAACGTGCGACAAATTTGGTATATACCAAATGCCCAAAAAGTGAAATCATCAATATACTCTTTCTAGTTTCTACAAACAATAAATCACTTTCCTGTTCAGCTATTTGCTTATCAAATTGGACAGTCTAACTCAAAAACTCCAAATAACAGAAAATAAGTACATCTGCATATAGGGTTTTGACTAAAGCAAACTACTTTATTTTTGCAAGAAAAAGACGACAAGGAAGGAGTAATAAAAATCGAACCTTTTGAATCTGGTCGGTGGTGAGAGGGGGGAACGAAGGAAGCATCTGCGGTGGTTGCTGCATTTCTGTGCTCTTGTACAAAAACCCTAACCCTAAACCCCACAAGAAATTTCTCGTATTAACAAGGAGCCCAAATCCAATCAATTTAACGGACAGTAAGCTCGGATTATCAAAAGATGAACAGCGACCGGAAGAGAGAGAGAGAGAGAGAGAGAGAGAGAGAGAGTAGGTGTATTTTTGCCTGCGGTGCGGGTGGTCCTGTACAAGACTTTTTCCGGTCAATTTCACTGATACCCCTAAGGTTTTTCTTAATAACGGATACCCCTTCATATATGAAAAATACTAATGAACCCTTTTGTGATTTCTACGCATTTCGTCAATATTCCAAATCGACAATTGTAAAGAGTGATAAAAAACTATTAATTTTCACTTATTTTGAATCAAAATAAATTTTTCTTACCCATTGGAAGAACTGTTTTTATTAACAAAGATATAATTTATTAATAATCCTCTATTTTTTTACTCATCTAAAGAATTGCTATGGTGAGAAATAACCAAAAAAAAAAAAAAAATTTTGCATCAAAAAAATTGAGAATCGATATCTTTTTATTATTTATTTTATTATAAAAAGGTGAATTTGTTAAAATAAGTCAATTTGGCTAATTACATCATGTGTTTGGTTGAACAATTGATCATTGAATAGTTATTTCTCATATGTAAATGTGTATCTATTAAAGAAAATCTCAGGGTGGTATCAATGAAATTTACCCGGTCAAGGTCTTAGGAGAGTGATTATTCAGTACTTCTAGAGTGATGGTTAGAGGTCTTTTCCACACGTAATGCTCAGGGGCCTTCTTCACCTTATAAATGCGTGGTAAAGAAGGCGGTGCTCCAAGAGAATAATTTTCCAAGGCTAGGGGACTGTATTAGGTTTCGTCTCAAGCTTAAAACTATAATTTAAATTGATCATTTAGTAAAGTTTTTTGAAGAATTTATGCCTATAGATTCTCATGTGGATCGAATGTAATGTATCATGTCAGATGCTCAAATGAACAAATCTCAATTGTCCATTTGTACATTGTCGAGATGAAATCTGAGCCGTTCGTTGCCGAGCATGAGCGGCTCGAATGGAGACAACACCCATGTTGTTCTTGTTATTCTTAGGGACAACAAAGACCCCATATTCGAAAAAGATAGAAAAGAAAAAGAAAAATTGATTTACAAAAAGAGAAAAAAACAAATATTGTGCTTAAGCCTTAATGTTGACATTTTGTTTTTGTCTTTTTCCCTTCTAACCAAACAAAGAAAGAGGGAAATTATTAATTTTCTTTTCCTTTCTCTTCTTCTCCCTAAGTTCCAACAAACCCGAAGTTTGTTCTAAAATATGTTTTCAAAATTATACTTGTCGTTCATTGCAGAGAATGAATTTATTCTGAAATAGTATTTTGGAATTTTATTTGTCGTTCTTTACAACAACAACAGTACTGTACTTTGATCACTAACTATTTGTGTCCAATTAATTCAATTTTTTTGCAGAGATAATTCATTCGATGGGCTCAACAAATGAATAATGCAGATTATATTTGAAAGCTCGGGATGTGAAGCTTCTTTTGGGTGCCTAACAAAAATAGCATATTCTTGTTTTCGAGGAACTACTCGATCGGTTTAGGTAAAAGATTTTTTCCCCAAGCTGTAGATAAAAATAAAAAACTCTGACAAACGATTATAAATAAAACACAACCTACGGACAAAAAAAAAAATCCTTTTGCTTTGCTTATCTATATCTTTTCTATAATTTTTGCTAGTTATGGGAGAATTTTTGGGAGGTCCACTATAGCATGTTTTTAACCTCATTAGTCCACTTCTAAAGTTCTTAACCCCTCTAGTCTACTAATAATTTCAATGACAAAACTATCCTATGTAAAAGAAACAAGGGCCTTGTTTAATTGGCTAATACAAAAAATGTATTTTTTCATTTTTTTCGATCTTGTTGTAATCACGTAACGAACCACCACCACCACCACGACACCAACATATAATATTATATGTGTGACAAAAATTTCTCTTTTTTTGGGTACCACCACCACCACCTCCGCCACCATCATGCCGCCACCTCCATCACCACCATGCCAATATATAACGTTATATATGTGACAAAAAATTTATTTATTTATTTTATTCCTATTTTGAGCCATTCCTTTCTTGAGCCTACTACCTCTTAACATATAACGTTATATGTGTGACAAAAATTTTTATTTTATTTTATTTTATTTTTTTATTCCTATTTTGAGCCATTCCTGGCCTTCTTGAACGCTTCACACCTTAACATATAATATTATATGTCTCAATGTGTGTTCTTGTTTTATATTTGGTATTACATCAACAAAAGTGCACATATAATCTTATATGTCTCAACCTGTTTTCTGTATGTTATCAAAAACGAAGATAGATCTGAGACATATAAGGTTATCTATTGATATCTGGAACGTATTTTTTGCCAACACAAGCACATATAATATTATATATGTATATCTGAACAGATTGGACTTTGTACTATGCCAAATATGTTTTCCGCATGTTGAAAAAATGCATATGTAAACTTATATGTCACAATCTGTTTTATTGCCTTATGTTTTTTTTTTTTTAACAGTTATTGCCTTATATTTGGTAATACATTAACAAAAGTGCACATATAATCTTATATGTCCAAATTTGTTCTCGGTACGTTATCAAAAACAAAGATAAATATGAGACATATAAAGTTACCTGTGGATGTCTGGAATGTGTTTTATGCCAACACAATCACATATAATATAATCAACAATATTTCGTAATTCTATCAATATTTCATTCGAAGTTAATAGAATATCCAATGGAATACATCAAATTGCAAAACACAAAACATATAAAAAACAGAGAAGAAACAAAAACCGATACTCTATATACGTATGTACTAAATACAAGAAACAGCGAAAAAAACATGAGAACATGAGATCATAAAAAAAAAACCCATCAGAAATAAACATGACCTATATTACTCGTTCGATCCATCATCGCCACGGAAAATGGAGATCCGGTTGTAAAGGAGAAAAAGGATCAGAACTAGAAACAGGGCGACACCAATGGGTGACCCGCTGACACGGTGCATGGAGTCGGGTTCACCGGTAGAGAAGAGGCCGGAGAAGGCTGAGCCGGCGTCAGAGGAGAGGAGTACGATGACTAGGAGGAGGCCGATGGGGAGGAGTAGTAGGCCCACAGGTCTTAAAAGCTCGACAATGAAGTGGTTAGGACTTGCATATGGTAGTCGACGAGAGAGAGAGGGGGAGAGAGAAGAGGCTGTACTCTAGATTTGTTTGTGGTCTAGGATTTCTCTCAATATGACAATTTATATAGGAGGGTCTTTTTGTCTTGGTTTAATTTCTTTTTTAAAAGAAGTTGACTTAAGGTCTTATTAAACTACATTAGTGGACTAGAGGGGTTATAAACATTAGAAATGGACTAATTGGGTTACAAGTTCTCTATAGTGGACCCTAGACTAATTTTAACTAGAAATAAAAAATTTTCAGTGAGAAATCGATCCAATATAAATCAATAACTTTACATAGACCTCCTCAGTATGCTAAATGTAGAGAAATGGGGTTTAATTCCAATCTTGTGCAAACAAGTTTGAAGTCACATAATTCGTTTGTGTGGCGGGAGCGTGAATGTGAGGATAAAAACATCTTTAAAACACATCTCAAACTCCCTAAAATTCGTGAATTCTGAAAGATTAGGGAAAATTTCAAAATGGCATCTGAACTTTGCACCAAATGTCACAGAGACACCTGAACTTAAATTTATTTCAATTTAACACCTGTACTAACAAAATTTCCAAATTTAGACACCTGAACTTAAGTTTATTTCAATTAAACACTTGTACTAACAAAATCCCCAAATTTAAACCCCCGCCGTTATACTTCGTCCCAAAAATTACTGACATGGCATCTCCAACCCGTTTAAGTTGCCCCATTGCACATGTTTCCAACGAGGGACAATGCACCCAAGCGAAACTCATAGGCAAACTTCATCGTCCCTTGTTGGAAATAGTGCATTGGAGCAACTTAAACGGGTTGGAGATGCCATGTCAACAATTTTTGGGACGAAGTATAACGGCGGAGGTCTAAATTTGGAGATTTTGTTAGTACATGTGTTTAATTGAAATAAACTTAAGTTCAGGTATCTAAATTTGGGGATTTTGTTAGTATAGGTGTTTAATTGAAATAAACTTAAGTTCAGGTGTCTCTGTGATATTTGGTCCAAAGTTCAGGTGCCATTTTAAAATCTTTCCGAAAGATTATTTGATTATAGGTTTGGTTAGTACTTTAAGGTCTGAACTACTTGGTTAGTTCTTCACTTTTTCTTCTTTATATATAGATTGGTTTTATTTCATCACGTAAACTAAAAAAATCGTCTAAATGGTTTTAGTCTACAAATATTCATGCATGATTTAGTTTCAAACAACACTGACCAAACCTATAATCAAATAATAGGAATATTTGCTTATTGTGAGTTGACGAAATATTTTTGTTTTTATCATTCTGATATGTCGACATAGTGATTTCTGATAAATTATTTATTTATTTTTGATCGGCAAAAGTAACAATTTACTCCCTCCGTCCCGGTTTGTTTGTCTAATTGTCGAAATACGTGTCTTTCAAAAATATACTTATATCTTACATTTTATAATATATTTTTTTATTTTGATGATTTTGTATAATAAAACTAATTGAGATCTATCAAACAAGATCCATATTGCATATTAAAAACATTACGAATTGAAAATTATAGCCAATTCTTTGCGAGGTCAAACGCTCTCAAAAAGTCAAAAAGAGGATAAATAAACCGGGACGGAGGGAGTATTAGGAATAAAGGAAGGGGTTTCCAACAAAAAGTTGAAAAATACAGCTTGAGGGACAAAGTCCCAAACAACACTTGAAAGCCTAAAATGCCCAGATTTCACAAATACAGCTCAAAACACCCAAAAGGCTTAAACAGCCCAAATCTAACAATAAAGATTAGCTCAAAGAAAACCCAAAACCTAGCCCAAGAAGCTGCACTTCTGATCAGACTGAACACATACCACAACCACCGATCTGCCACCACCGAAACATCACCAAACCACCACTGGTCACCCCATCGGCCTGCTGCAAACCGGAACCCAAGCGTACCAAACCATTGCAGATGCATCACCAAGCCGTTAGGCGAGAAATCGGGCCGTCCAACAATGACCACGGCAAGTGCCGACGCCAGTTGCACCATCCAACCCATAGAAACCCACACCCATAGGCATGATTGGAAAAATCAGCAAAATATCAAAAGGGAAACCATGGGCAGATTTACAGCCGTGAACGGGATAAACCTACGACACGAGTAGGGGGTCGAAAAAATAGAAGGGAGAAGGAGAAAAACGAAGGATCGAAGACCATACTAGATCCAATCTCGTTGAACAGCCGGAACCCCTTTTGCGTTGCCGCCGTAAAGAATAGGGTATCGTCTCCCAAAAATGGCTAGAGGAAACCGGCCGTTGAGATTCATGAAGCTAGCACCGCCACCGGAACCATCTCGATGCTGCCGATGTCGATCTTTTTGTAAATAAGAGAAAAAAGCAGATCGAAAAAGAAGACGGGAGGGAGAGGAAATGAGGAAATGGGAGAGGAGGAGAAAGGAGGAGGAGGCCTGGGGGAAGAGGGGAGGGGCGGCAGCAGCCTTTGGGCTTGACTTTTTGATAACCCAAATAGTAACATTTTTATCCCACTTGATAAAGTCAGTGACAAATTTGAGTTTGAACTTTGTTTACTTATAAATAATGACATGGAAAGTGTTGAGCCATCAAACGAATGAACAAAATAGCATAGTGTTTAATGATGGCCCGAGGTGCGAAAAAGGCAAGGAATACTTATCAACAATTTTGTAGCACAATTTTACATCTTGAGCTTTAATTTTCCGTATAGATACTGCGCGCTCTCTCTCTCACCTAACCTTAGCCGTCGCCGCACATCTTCATCTCCCCCCTCCCCTCCCTCTCTTGGGCGGTGGGAGGGGGTGCTCTCTACCTCTTCCCTCTTTTTCTCTCTTCATCTCCTCTTTCTCTTTCTCCCCCTTTTCCTAGGCGTCTGCCTTCTCCTTTCTATTTCTCCATCACCGTGTGCTATTTGATGGCATGGTCCAGTTCTCCGGTTAGATCTGTTAGTGTCCGTGTTGCTCTGGTTTGTTTGGGTGGACGATGGGTTCGTGTGATACCGCTTGGTAACGGTGGTGGCTGATGATGGTGGGATGTGATTGGTGGGGTTCGGGCAGCGGTGCTCTGATTGTGGTTGGATCTGTTCGCCAGTCATGGTGGCCAGCGGCTGTGTAGAAACTGGATTGGAAAGGCAGATGGCTAGGATTAAGATTTTCTTTATTTTGTTTTTTGTTTGGATTTAGTCTGGTTCTATCCGGATTTATTCCAGTGGGTCTTTGACTGATTTCCATGGGTTGGATGTTGTTTTTGAAATAGAGCTCCGCCATCATGAGACGCCCGATGTCTGGATACTAGATCCACTTTTGCCATTCAAGATTACAGTATGAATGGGTAATGGCTCCTGCTTAAGAGTTCGACATTAGTTTCGTCTCTTTTAGGGTTTGGCTGTTTTTCTCTATCTCTATTTTCGGGTGGTTATCAACAGCTCTTATATGACTTGATTCGTATCTGGATGATTTTGTGTAGATGTCGTATGGGTTGTTTGAATACATTGAATGGGGTATGCTTTTTCCGTTTGGGAAAAAAAAAAAGCATTACTTTTCCGTCGATGCAACAGACCACACACGACAACGTTAGTCTTCGATTCTAGTTTTGAATGACTATCTCTGCATGTAGCGGACTGCATACATTTTTTTTCAAAGATATATTAATAATTATTCAACGGCATTTACATAATAAAATTTAATACAAACATTTTAGATAAAATCAAACTAATCATTTAACTATTATAAATCGAAAAAATCACAAGACAGTCGATATCTTTTATCCAGACTCAAACAAGAAAATTAAGGTTTGGAGACCCAAAATTGTGCTACAAAAGAGCTTGTGGGTAGTTTATTACTTTTCTGTAGCATATATTAATACGATGTTTCCAGATAAGCTGCCACACAAAGTACTTTTGGGTAAATTATAATTTTATCAAACACTTTTGGGTAAATTACATTAAACCCCCTTAACTAAGATTGATTTTGACTTAATCCCTCGAATGTTTAAAACTCAATACTTAACCCCCTTAAAGTATTCATTTGATGACGATGAACTCCTTCCATTACCAAAATATGAATTTTGGACATAACTTGTCATGTGAGTAAAACAAGACATGAGAAATAAGCCCCAAGATTTTATGGTGAAACTACCATTTCCTCTTCATCTAAGGGGATTTCTCAAAAATTAAAAGAGGTTGAGTAGGGAACAAAAGAACCTAACTATTGGGGTCGGTTGGAGAATTGTTGGCAATCACAGGATAAGAGGTGACAATGCCGACCCAACCCCAAGGTCCAAGAGACTTGGACCTTGGGCATCCCAAATCTTAGGAGCACTTTAATATTTTTACTATTTAAGTTTGAGTAGGACTCTTTTTAATTCCAATAAAATGAAAAAATGCCCAATTTGAGGTAATGAGTTAGCCCAACCCACCATCCCATAAACCCAAGTGCCCAACTCACCATTCCATAAGCCCAAATGCCCAATTTAAGTGATACTTTTGCTTCTAGAAATGCAACACGAGTAATATTCAAGAGATACTCATGCGTTTTTTAGATAAAATGTATCTGTCTATTTGAAAACTTTGTATTTTGTGTTCGTATGTAATGATTTTTAGAACTTTATATTGGTTTGGGTTTCTCGTATTGTGATTGTTGATGTAAAAATTGTTAAGTATTAACTCTTTAAAGGCACTTTTTTTTTATTAGGCCTTGGGCCTAAAAATCCTTGGACCAGTCCTGAGAAGTTGATTGAGATAGCTTTCATTGGAACGGGGTGACCTAAATTGGGTTTTGAAGTAGTAGTTTTAGAGAGGCTACGAGTGAAAATTAATGGGAAAAGATAATGGTGGGCTAATGAGTGACGGGCAAGAGGACAAATTGTTATTATCTGTTGGCGCTATCGATCTTTGACATCTATTATTCGTATAGTTTTAAGGGATTTAAGTGTTGAATTTTAAACTTTAAAAAAGTTACGCGAAAATAGATCATAGTTGAGGCGGTTTAATATTGTAATTTACCATAATGTTTGTCATTTTACTCATCACGCTTTCCTAGTATTTTTTTTCCAAATAAAGAACTTAGGGGCCACATCAAATTCCCCTTGGAATTAGGGCAGTAGGGGACCTATTGTACTCCAAC
The DNA here is from genome assembly GCA_019656275.1 of Rhododendron kiyosumense. Lineage (NCBI taxonomy): Eukaryota > Viridiplantae > Streptophyta > Magnoliopsida > Ericales > Ericaceae > Rhododendron > Rhododendron kiyosumense. The sequence continues at coordinate 488,332 of BPLS01000548.1, forward strand.
TTCCCCAGAGCAGTCTTTAACCAACTGGGGAAGGTGACACTGGCCTAGTTGCTACCCTCATGCTGCTGTTGACTTTTTAAATAAACCTAAAGTGAAAAGTTTTCAACTACACAGGTTCACACCTACCTATCTCTCTATATATGATACACCTCAATTATTTGATTAATTATCTTAAACACATCAAAAAACAAATTAAGGTTGCTTACCTTAACCACATGTGAGACCACACAAACTGATTGCATTTGAAATTCAATATCACAATGATAAAATATTAACCTTCACCATGCTTTTAATTTGCCATTTACATCTCATCTTTTTCTATAAACATCACAAAGTAAACAAGCAAGTGATCATTGTGACATTGTCACCTGAAATTAAAAATTTTAAATCCCCAGAAAAACAAGAAAAGAGAAAACTAATGATGGAAGACTTGAGTGAAACCAAGGTTGCAAATCGTTGTATCGGAAGACATAATCTTATCGATCGGTGATACAACTGTACCGTGGATAACAGTGCCAAAAGTCGAAAGTTTCGTTACGTAACAGCCGACAAGATACGTAACTGCATGTATGGTGAGCCCTGATTGAAACCTCTGATATTGTTCAATCATTTTTCTAAATCCGGGACCGAGTTATCCTTGGAAAAAACAGAAGGTTGGTTGAGGCTTGAAACGCCACAATGATCATCAACTTCTTTAGGACTGTTGATATCAGAAACAAAACTGGAGACGCTTACGATGACTGGTGTAACCAAAATGATTAGACCAAGTGGAACCATCCACAGCTGAGTATTAGTTTGATGAAACTTCAATTCCCACACAACCAAGATCATCCCTCCAACAATGCTTACCAATAATGCACCCAAAAAACCAATGCATCTCTTCACAATCTTCGGGATTTTCTCGTGTCGATTTACGCCTACCTCTTCCTTATCCGATATCTCTAATGATCCCATCGAATATTTTACCAAAACCCAGAAAAATGACTCCTGGTTTTATCCTACAAGTTGTAAAACCAACATAAGAAACATAAAAATAACCCACAATACCACCATATCTTTGTGATCCAAGGATTTGGTCGAGTGGGCATTAAATAGCAACACCTGGCCCCTATAGGTTGCAAGGCCAAATCCCATGAAAGTCAAATGTTTCAAATTAACCTTGGGGTCACAAGAGATATGTCCGGTTTTCAACTTCAGAGACTCAAGATTAATCGAGGTGCGGACAAAAGACACCCGATAATCAGAAAAAATCTGTGGTAACGTAATTAACAAGGAAAAAGAAAGATTGAGACATACCTGGATTATGATGCTGAACAAGGAACTTTTGATGCGATTGCGATACGTGGGGATGTAGTCGGAATAATCAGCAGAGGATACACCCAGTGAACAAATTCTGATCTCAAAAGATTCTGCTAATGGGATTTGGGAATCAGTTACGGCAGAAGAAGAGCCAGATGAGAATTCTTGGACAGATGGAAAGGGGATTCCAAATATACATATGGGTGAATATATGATCTGTTTATGTATGTAGATGAAGGTTCGGGAGTTGCTGAAAATGGTGGTGGAGGCAGGCGAGAGAGAGAGAGAGAGGGGAGAACAAAACAGGGGAAGGGGATGGGCTAAGTAAGAAAGTGAGAATCCCATGACCCACACCAGTGAATTACTACACTGATTCTGTAATTGAAACAGCCTTTTTATCAATAATAATAATAATAAAAAGCAGTTAGCAGAATCTCTTTTGAGTCCCATAAAAGTAAAGGGAATTTAGGTACGTTTCTTAGCTTTGTAGAACACACTAGCTAGTGATCAGTGATGCAGCTATCTAGGGGAGCTAGAACCGATTTGCTGTCTGTTTATATCAACCTATATATGCAGGGGCGAATGTATGTGATTGTGGTGTCATTTGACAAGTGGATAGTTTGTTAATGTTACATGGTTGGGTACTGTTTGGAACAAACGGAAAGAGAAATTTATTATAGAAAAAAAAAAACATAGGGAACATTTATGTATCATGTATGTATATGTTCTTTTGGGGGATCATTTAGAAATTAGAAGTTGATTATAGTGAACATTTTAGTCAGTCGAGGCATTCGGCAAATTCGAGCCAGCTTATGCTAATCCAATTGTCCATGCACTAGTGGAGGGCCCGATTAAATTTGGGACAAACCTTGTATGAGTTATAAAGCTTTCAATGAGTCAATTTTGTATGGGCTAAAAAACACCTAATAAGTTTCGAAACTAAGAAAGAATAAACACCTAAGTCATGGGTTAACCTCTTGGGAGTTGAGTACTCCTTTTAATTCATTGACAAAGATGGAGTTAACCTCGATTATTGACTTGATACATTGCTCAAAATTCTGGTTCCGCCCCAAATCAGGTTTGCAGTCGGAAATCACAATTGTGTTTTTTTGCTTAAACAAATGAGTCTCTGAAAAGGTAATAAGAATATTACAAAAAGGCGAATTAGTTTGTAGTTTGCACCCAGTACTATTGTATTGTATCTGATGACCAACCAGCTGCAAGTCCAAGGTTTGTTTAGCGGGTGTATTTGGACTCAGGGGGGCTGCTGTACCCAAGGGGACAGCAGCGTGCTGCTCCTTCGTTTTTGGGGCCCACCCCGGTCTCGCTCCGATGATCCGAATCGTTCATTTTGTAGAGCTCGTCGAGTAGAACAACTATGCAAAAAATCAGCTTAATTGGATATCATTAAGTGCCTGATCGGAGCCTATATAACTCTTGGTCCATGGGTATAATGGATTTGATCCAGTGTTTCAGATCCATTCTTTCCAAAGTAAAAAGGCTCCGATCAGGCACTTAATGATATCCAATTAAGCTGATTTTTTGCATAGTTATTTTACTCGACGATCTCTACAAAGTGAACGATTCGAATTATCGGAGCGAAACCGAGATGGGCCCGAAAAATAGGGCAGCAGCACGCTGCTCTCCCCAAGGGGGAGAGCAGCCCCCCTGAGTCCGGTGTATTTAGGGGAGATTGTAGAAGTTAATTGGGAAGAAGATTAGTAAACTAATCAGATATCATTGTGCTGGATTTGGCCTTGTGATTTGAGTACGTAGGAACTTATCTTGGGAGGTAGCGGCTTTGTTTGGTTGAGAGTTTAGTTTAGTTTTGGTAATGAGTGGAGAAAAAAATAGGGTAATGATTGGGAGAGATAAAGAGAAATGAAAAAGTAATAATTTGAGAAATAGGATAATGATTAGATAAAGAAGTAGGGTAATGATTGAAAAACTAAACTAAACTAAGAACCGAACAAAGCCGCTAACTAGGTAGGGGCCACCTACACTACGTTTCCTTTTTTCTCTCCCGGGATTCTTCTTATTTTATAAAGGGAAATGATATTGGCATTCCAAAAATTGATAGAGGCACTCCAAAAAACAAAGGAAAGTGACTTTGAAATTATACTGATTTTGGAGTGCTTGCATCAATTTTTGAAGTGCCAAAATCATTTTCCTTAATAAATCCATGGATATTGATAGTTTTTACGCAACGTATCTCAGGGATGGTGGCATGGTGCAATGCGGATTGCACCTTTCGAACCATTTGTTCTGCAATCCAACGATTCAAATGAACCGGGGATGGTGCTGTACACCATCCCTCGGTTCGTCCTATACAATGACTGAGCCCTCCTTCTCAATGGTTTTTCGAGGCTGATTGGGACACAACAATTTCACCATAAGTGAGCAAAATAACCATGAAACTGTGAATCCAGTCCAAACCAATCCAAATCGAATGGTTTGGTTTTTTAGTGATGTGGTTAGGTATCGGTTTAAAAAAAATAGAAACTATGTTAAATGGTTTGGTTTATGGATTTATGTTAATGGTTTTGATTCCAAACCGATCCGAACCGTGTGATACACACACACACACACACACACATATATATATATATATAGTTTGTTTAGATATACTTAATAAACTTAATTTCATTATCTAATATGCTATTCCACCACCCTATTCTTTTCTTTCACTTCCAATATCAATTTCCTAAATTTTCTATTCCTACAATTTCATTACGCTAAACATACACGGTTTTGGCTTAGTAAAGTGATTTCCTACTCTTTTTTCTCGGCAACTTATTTTCTAATATATTTTATTCTTATTTAGTTGGTTGATGTTAGTGACCTTTGATGCATTTAATATACTAATTTCTATATAACTTTTAGTTTAAGTTATCTATGCAATTTTAAGTACCTAAAATAGTTTATAGTGATGATATTTCAATTTTAAGCGAACAGAGGTTCAAAACCGAAACCAAACCGCCTTTGAATGGTTTGGATTGGTTTGGTTTTATGAATTTTATGGGTTGGTTTAGTTTTGTAAATTCATAATTCGTAAGTAGTGGTTTGATTATTGGATTACTATAAAATCAGACCAATCCGATCCATAGTACTCACCCCTAAATTTCACACTATACTTTAACTAACATGCGTAGAATCTACGAGCTATTTGGCTTATTTACACCAAACAACCCCTTGACTTCCATTTTCTCTTCTAACATTCTTGATGTGCGACTTGCATCTAAAAGCTGATTAGAATTAACTGATTTTATAGGAGGCACAAACATATTTGGCCTCCATAGTCTATACTAAATCGATGTTGGATCATGAATTTCTTGTGACAAGTAATTCATCACAAGAAGTTTGGATCGATTACGAATTGGGTAATTTGCACTTATACACCCCTTGTACTTCAAATTTAAACACTTACACCCCTATACTTTGAAGTGAAAGAAGGGGAATTTGCACTTACACCCCCTGTATTTTTACGTATAAGGGTGTAAGTGCTTAAATTTGAAGTATAAGGGGTGTATCTTCAAATTGGTGATAACACAAGGAGTGTAAGTGCAAATTTCCCTTAGGAATTTATAGAGTTACCAAACGAAACCACGGGCAATCATGGGCAAAAGAAATATTGCTTTGTTTCTTCCATTTATTTTTGTCTATTTTCTAGACTTACTTCATAAACAAAATTCGTGTCTTTCTAATTTGATATGTTATCGACCTAGCCGGCAGTCTTGAATTATATGATGGACTTTAATTAAAATAAAAATGCAATAATAGAGGCATGTGACAGGCAGCAAAGAGAAAATCATTGAATGTTTTTTTACGAGACAATAAAAAATGTACGTGACATTGTTATGTTTAACTCATCAAATAAAAAAGAGGAATGGGTGGTGATAAAACGATTGGTGATAATAAACAAGAGTTGTAAACAATACGTTGCCGATGAAAAAAAAATTTCCCTAGTAGACTGTCACATTATTTTTTATGAGCATCTCTATTGATTCATATGTATATCAAATCTATTAAATTTTGATAATGAAATCCTTTTTTTCCCACAACGATAACAATTGATATTATAAATCACCAACAAAAAAATCATTATATCAAGGATGAGACTCCTCCAAAAAAAAAAAAAAATTTCCACAACGATAACAGTTGATATTTTAAATCACCAAAAATAATCATTACATCAAGGATGAGACTCCTCCCCAAATAATGGAACAACAAACTACAACAGCAGGGAAATAGTCCAAAGACTAGACCCGTTGGAGCTGCTACCCAACAAACGCAATGGAAAACCCCTTAGAACTGCTACCAAACAAAGTCAAAACCATCGACATTCAAACGCCAACAAACGGGTCCTTGCTGTCACGAACATCTGAATGCTACTTAGAGATGAGCCCTGCAAATCAAAGACCGAAAATCTATGTCAAAGTTTTTTCTGTCCCCCTCAAATTCGACATGGTTGCCAACCTACACTTGCTTCAAAGTTCAAACCACTAGATTGATTCCTGTAGGAGGATGGTAATTAGAGCAAATAATCCAATAATTTATATATTGGTCGGAGTGACAATAAGCACACAAAAAGACAAAAAATATATATATTTATATATACTTTTTACATCTTTTAATAGTCCAATAATTTACATATTGGTCAGGGTGACAATAATCACAAAAAAGACAAGAAAAATACATATTTATTTATACTTTTTACATCTTTTAATAGACATTCACACAGTTGTTATTGTTAGCCTATTAGGATGATTTTAGAATTTTCCTTTACATATAGCCACTTACCGATACAAAAATTGAAAAAGGAAATGAAGGGAAAAGAAGGGGAAAAAAAAAAACTTCGCCGAAGAAAAAGTAAATCATATATTCATATGGCCCTGAAGAGTGAACTGTAAACCATATTTGTGTGCTTAACAACTGGGTCCAGGCTCCTCCTATTTAGGCCCAAACCTTCACAAAATGGGCCATACCAAGGCCCATTAAAGTGCACAAGACACACCGAGCTAGCTCCAATGAGAAAAAAAATGGGAAAATGACAGCTAAGAACGTATTTTGATAATTAATACCCACCAAAAATATTTTCAGCATTAACAGATATTCATAGCTTGTAGTTGGCGCGTATTAATTATCAAAATACGTCATGAACCGTCATTTTCCCAAAAAAAATCTCGCTCGACTATGCGGCCCAATAAAGATACTTGTTCCTATTGCTTGGCCCAACCCCAACAGTGGAAGAAATTTTTGGGTGCCAAGCGGGCACCACATAGTGGGATCCATCGGCGATCCTAGCCATCCAAATATGTTTTGGATGACCCAGACAATGTTTGGACGGCCTGAATTTATTCCATCTCTCTCTCTCTCTCTCCTCATCCGACCATTCTCTCTCCCCTTTTTATCTCTCTAAAATCCGAACCTTCTGAGGCTAGAATTGTTGAAAAAATAGAATTTTAACCAAAGAGAATTTGGTAGAACCCACATCGCGCGAGGTGGGCCCAAGTGGGTTTTAGATATTCCTTGCTAAGGAGTTTAAACCGTTAAAAACATTAACAAATTCCAGTGAGAGATGAATGAGAAATTGTCTCTCAAAGTGGATTTCAGACCTATAACAGTGCGCGGTTGGATGGTCAAAATTAGGTTGATTACCCAGAGTTGTTACCCATGATTGTGTATTCAATTTCGGGAATAATAACTGTATTAGTTTTATTCCAAAATTGAATTGCAGAATCAATTCTCCTATTGATTGAAAAGCTCCTTCATCATTGCAGCATTTATAGCAGAGGCTCCTCTTTCAGTTATAAAAGGAGACCACTTCATTTGGTTTCCACACACCAAAAACAATCAAAGCATCTATACTACTTCTTCTGCAATACAATTGTTCTTTTCGAGAGAAAGAGTACAGACACAAGTTGGTTTGACGAGCAGTCTATGGCAGCGTTCCGGCGACTGAATAATAACCGAGTCAACTCTAGGAGACGAATACCGACACAATCTCTAGCACCGGTAAGGCGACGAATTTGTCTTAAGGGCACTGTTATACAAAACGGGTCTTGGTTTGCAAACTCTTGATCATTTACAGTTCATGTTCTATTTACTGTAATTTTATATTCAAGTTACAAATTCATAAATTTGCAATTTCCAGAAATTAGTGAATTTCATTATTGTTTTTCACACTATTTTAAGACAAATTATTTTTCACTGGAAAAATAGTGTTTTTACCAAAACAGTTTTCCGTTAAGTTTTCTGGAAAGCGAAACTATTAGGTTTCTTTGAATGAAAACATTACTTTGTGGGTCACTGATCAATATTTTTCCTTGTCAATGTTGTTTTTTCCAAAGTTTGTTGGGTGGGTCTTTTCTTCTTCAACATTTTGGAAACTGGAAGAATAATCTCAGTGTCTGATACAAGTATGTGGGAGTAGGGGTATCCCAATTGGAGTATTCTCTGATAATGGAAGTCTAATGTACTTGATGAGCTGTACAAGACCCGACATAGCCTATTCAGTTAGCAAACTGAGTAGATACACGAGTAATCCAGGGTATGACCACTAGAAGGCGATAGTGAGAGTACTACGCTCTTTAAGGCATACTCGTGATTTGGGATTGCACTACACTAGATATCCAGCAGTACTAGAAAGATACTGTGATGCAAACTGGATATCAAATTTGAAAGACTTGAAATCCACAAGTGGATATGTCTTTACATTTGGTGGTGCAGCTATCTTTTGAAGTCTTCAAAACAAAAGTGTATAGCACGTTCTACGATGGAATATGAATTCATTACTTTAAATAAAGCAATTGAAGAGGCAGAATGGCTACGCCATTTTCTAGAAGATATTCCAAGATGGTCGAAACCTGTGCCAGCAATTTGCATTCATTGCGATAGTTAATTAGCAATAGGAATGGCACAAAATAATATGTATAATGGTAAGTTTAGGCATATCTGTAACGCCCCGAATTTTGGGTATGTTAATGAAACATTTATTACATAATAAAAAGAGTCTGGCTCATTTATTACATCATAAATACATCAAAGGTGTACAGTTATTCAACAAAGGAGAAACTAGGCTCCTAACTACTGCTCCGCCTGCTTCTCTCTCCTGGTAAGCTCCTCAGCTCCGAAGGCCTCCAAGGTATACATCTCACCCTGTTCATCTAAGAGGTCTGACATATTATACCGGCGTCGCCACCAATATAATGTGCCAGGGTCACCAAAAGGTAACACCGTGAGCTACAACGCTCAATAGGAGATCATTACCCAACCAACCTTATAACAGACAATCACATATTCAAATTCGTTAATAATCTATCGTTGGTGTCCGAGGTTTCAGAGTTTCTCCTACGCAACTCGTTGTAGACCGTGTCAACATTTTCACGTTTCAAATCAACCTTTCAAAAACATTTGCATTGGTTCCGTACCGCGGATAACCAAGCTACACACCCAATCTCGGTTCCGCCGTTCCGGTTTCCCGAGTATCCTTACAATGGTTCCGCTACACCAGGTTCCCATTGGCACACAAAACTTGCATTGGCTCCTCTCCACGGATAACCAAACCATATTACCAATAAGGTTACCACGTCCGACCCTATTGGCAATACTCACAAAGGGCTACCAAGTCCGGCCACATTGTAGTTTTCACAACCCGCGCAATGGGCTACCAAGTCCGGCCACATTACGGTTTCAAAACATATCTCATCATTTTCAAACACACCCTAGATGTCATGTTTCTATCTTTTCGATTCTCGTGTCTCATTACATGCAAAAACTCTGCGGTAGGATTTTCCACATAATCAATCATACAACATTCATCGTAATCTTGAAATTAAACTAACAAGATCATCCAACTCTATATTGTTAAACATGTTCAAAACAACACTTAAAGCATAACGCCACATGTTCGGACGCCCTTGGAGTGAATATCACTTATGCTTTAAAAGTATAACGCCACATGTTTGGACGCCCTTGGAGTGAATATCACTTATGCTTTATCAACAACCACAAGTAATGCAACCAATTCATATAGGCATTCTCACAATCATCTTAAAGATCAAAACACAAATACTTGAGATAAAAAGTAAATAAAGATAACTTACTTTGAAATGGAAGATAACGAGATCTTACATATACATAGGGATAGGGTAAGAGTATCCTACCTTGATCCGAAACTAGTCAGGGCTGAAGAAGCAAGTTGGAAAATTCTACGGGCGGTGAAACTCCAAATCCGAACTGAACTTTGGATGGCAGTAACTCGGTCAATCTTTGGCCGAATAGAGTCGTTCTTGGGTTGAAATCGAAGCTCTAGAAACGCTCTACAACCTTCGTGAAGAAAGTTAATCCTAGAAACGACTTTAGGTAGGAGAAAAATGGTGATAAAGGAAGAGACAGTAAACTGTCTGGAAATGAAAATCAGAGATTTTCACTGAACTTTGGATGACAATATCTTTGTCATTTCTTCACCGATTGGGGTGGTTCTTGAGTCTAACTTGAAGGTCTCGAAGTGCTCTACAACTTTCCTGAAGGAAGTTGGTGCTAAAAACTACTCTAAACAGGAGAAAACTGGGGATTTTCGAAGGGACAGTAGGCTGCCCAGAAATAATTTCTAAAGAGAAGGAAGAGCAAATGCTTGAAGATGTGAGTTGAAATGCTTGGAATGACTTCTTATTTATAGGCAAACCTTGGCTCTCTCTCCTTCCTCAATTTTTAATTCAAGTAAAATCCAACTTTGATGGAAGATGCAAGGCTATGTGTACCAAGGATTTGATCTTTGAATAAACTTGTGGTTGAAATAAGATTGTACAAGATTCTTAGGTTTAAACAATTGAAAGATGTACAAAGGAGTACAATGGAGTTAAGATTTTGCTTGGAAGAACAACCACCCAAGAATCTTGAAGTACATTGGAAGATCAATGGCCAAGGTACTCACCAAATCTCCCTCCTCCCCTCTCTCCCATTCGGCCCCCCTTTTCTCTCTCTCTCTCTCTCTCTCTCACTCTCTTGCCAAGGTACATATATATGTATATATATGCTAGTATAACAATTAAAATAGTAGTATTTTTTGTACCTAGGATCAAAAGGACTCTTAAAACTCAAGATTTTCCCAATAAACTAACAATTAGGCACATGGTACTTAAGGCAATACTTTAACCTTCTATGTACTAAAATAATATAACCATGGGTACCTTGTACTTTAAGTAGTTCAAAACCCCAACATAAAATAGGTAAAAGGGTACTTTAGGAATCTTAGGGTTTAAAGGCTACTAAGTACCTATTTAATAAAATAACATGTACTTTGGCACATGGAGATAAGAAAATGATTAAATTAATCAACCCATGTACTTTGGTGAAAAACTAACATTTTACCAAATGGATAATAACCACCCTAACTTTTATTATCCAATGGATAATAGTTGCTAGGGAGATTATATACTAAAATAATCATAAAGGTGTCCTTTAAAGCATTTAAAAAGTTATTTTTTATAAAGACTAATACTTTCACCAAGTATACATTTAATATAAACAATTGGGGTGCTATTATCCAATGGATAATAGTTTTCCTAATATTTTTTTGTCCAATGGATAAAGAATAAAACCAAAATAATTAAAAGAAAAAGAATATTCAATTCTTTGTCTAGGGTCAAAAATGTTCAAAAGGTTCAATGAGGGGCAATCTGGTTCATTTGCAATGACTAGATGGCTTCCTAGTTTAGTTTCTCCAACCGGATGATTAGAAACTAACTAGGCTTGCTAAGTAGGACTAAAGTGTCAAGAAACAAATTTCAAGGGCTAAAAACGTAATTTTGACAAACCACAAGAGTATTAAAATAAAATTCAAATATTTAACGAAATTTTTACTGACCGAAAATTTGGATTGTTACAATATCCATCGTAGACACAATACCATTAGACAATTACTCTCAACTGGGGTTGTTACTGTTGACTATGTGAAGTCAAAGGACAACATTGCGAATCCGTTAACCATATGGTTAAATAAAGAGCTAGTTGAGAAAGTATCGAAGGGAATGGGGCTAAAGCCTACTACGCTTGTGTTACCGTGAAGGAAACCCAACTTAGTTGACTGGAGATCCCAAGATCTAGGTTCAATGGGACAACCTACTTACGAGTAACGGAGAACGATCATCGTGGAAACATGCTCTCTTGCTCATTCCTATGGTGCGAAACAGTGATACCTACAAATGAAAATAGGTTAAGCGTTGGCTTTTAATGACTCTTATGCGCTGGAATGCCAGGCGGGGTATAGCAGGATACCCTTTATAAGAAAGTCACCTACGTGAGTATGAAGTGGGGCCACTTCTTTGAGAATTTAGGAAGATGAAATTCTAGAGAAAATACTTGCAGAGCCAGGAAGGGGTGTCATGGCCAAAATGAACCCAATAGTGAGAACTGAACTGTGTTGGGAGGAGTTCCGTGTGATTCCTGTTGTCTCGGTTTACATAAATAGCAGAACAGTTCAAGACAATATGTTCACTGGTCAGCCAGTAAATTAGATAGGTATTCATAAGGGAAGGTTCAAGGTCAAAAGCTACCTATCCTATGAGGAATTTTTCCCTTATACTCTCTCTCGTGTCAACTTTGTCTTTCGAGTCAGATTTATTCAATTTCATTCATATGGGAGATTGTTAGAAAAATGAAATTTTAACCAAAGAGAATTTGGTGGGACCGACACCGCATAAAGTGGGCTCAAGTAGGTTTTAGATACTCCTTATTAAGAAGTTTAAACAAGTGAAAGAATTAACAAATTCCAATGAGAGATAAATGAGAAATTGTCTCTCAAAGTGGGTTTCGAACTAATAATAGTGCACGGTTGGATGGTCAAAATTGGGTTGATTACCCAGAGTTATTACCCATAATTGTGTATTCAATCTCGGGAATAATAATTGTATCAGTTTTATTCCAGAATTAAATTGCAGAATCAATTCCCCTATTGATTGAGAGGCTCCTCCATCATTGCAGCATTCATGGCAGAGGCTCCTCCTTCAATTATAAAAGGAGACCTCTTCCTTTGGTTTCCACACCTTGAAAACAATCAAAGCATCTCTACTACTTCTTCTGCAATACAATTGTTTTTTTTTTCCGAGAGAGAGTACAAACACAAATTGGTTCGACGGGCAGCTTACGGCGGTACTCCGGTGGTTGAGTGGAAACCGAGTCAACCTTGGGAGACGAACACTGATATAACCTTCAGTGCCAGTGAAGCAGCAAATTTGTCTTAAGGACACCGTTCTACAAAACGGATCTCGGTTTGCAAATTCTTGGTCATTTACAATTCATGTTCTATTTACTGTAATTTTATTTTCAAATTATAAATCTCTAAATTTGTAATTTTCAAAAATTAGTAAATTTCATTATTGTTTTCCGCACTATTTGCAACACCACCACGTGTAGACCTTGCCCGTCACCCAAAAACTTCTCCAACAGTGGGGACAAAGTTACGCGGTGAGAACACGGAGTGATGGAACAGAGTTACAAATGGATAAGCTTGCAATTGCAGTGGTACAGATAGACAAAGACACGTCGGATCCGGCCAACCCCGTTCATTCTTTATGAATTATGAGTAGTTAAATGCCATGTGGGAAAGTATTAGTAAAATGGTAAAACTAATTCCGCGTCCTTTTTTTGGACTTTTGCCAATAATTGAAACGGGATTCTTGTGATTCCATTTGTTCCATCCATCTCTCTCGTACGTCCAATATCTTTTTGCTCTTCTTCTTCCTCCCTATTTGGCCCTCCTTGAAACTACCAAATTGCCCCCCACTCCTACTTTCAGAACAAATTAAGATAGGGGTTTTTTTTTTGTTGTTGTAGAGCAATTCCGATTGTTGTGTGGTGGAGAATTTGCTAATGCTTAATTTCAATACAAGAGCTTGACTCCTTAAAGTGACACATGCAAATTAATTATTCCCTCTTTATAGGTTGCGTGGGCCCATTTTGGATTGGATATTTAATTTTTTTTTCCAGTAAACTCTATACAAGAATTCATAATGAAGCTAGTGATGTATGGTGGCGTGCCCCTCTAAATTATAAACATCCACATACTAATTATATTTCTGCAAAATAGTACTCCCTCCGTCCCGATTTGTTTCTTCACTTTTTGACTTTTTAGTGTCCCAAAATGTTTACCCATTTAACTTCTAATTGAATCAATGTTCCCTTTTTGCCCTTTCTTTAGAGGAATAAAATAACTTTTTTAAAAAAAAATTGAGGGTAAATATGAAAAATTGTATCTTTTTAGGTGTAATCATTGTGTTCTATAAAAAAGTTGAATTTTTGAGGTTGGACAAATAAATTGGGACGGAAGGAGTACTTCGTAAGAGATATAAGTTATCAATATTTGATCGGTCTGGATTTTTACACAAATGAGTCAAATGACCTACTTGACGAATTTAAGAAAATGAATATTTTTTATTTTATCGCTAGCCGCACGAGGCGCATGTTGTCCCCTTGTGCACATCATTTACCTTGATCCGTGTTTTGCCTTCAGGTACATCAATGACCCTGGTCGTGCATTCCACTAATATCCCTCTCTCTCTCTCTCTTACTCCCTCCGTCCGGATTTAACAGTCTCTCGTTCAATTCTAACAGGATAAAAAATGAGTTATATATTTAAATTGGTAATAAATTTTATCTCCGATATAGATATTGTTTAATAGACCTCAATTAAATCTATAAGACAATATTTTCAAAATTACATAAAAATATTATAAATTAATCGATTGAAAAATGACACGAACTCCCAAAAAGAACTATTAAATTCGGACGGAGGGAGTAATAATCAGATTTAATTTCTCAAAAGTGTTAAAAGGGGTTAAATGGCTTATTTTTCTTTGTATTTTTGTGAAGAAAGATAAACCCTTTTAGCTGAAATACTTTTACCATATTTCAGGAGACTTAAACCTCATATTTCACCAGCACCTTTATGGTTAAGGGCAATTCGGTCACTTTGTGAAGGCTAAGCTGTTAATAAATGTCAACAATCAAGGGCACGTTAGGCAACCGAAATTAGCCGGGGGCGAGAGAAGCGTAGCCACGGAAAGGTGCGGTTTCAATTGGATGGCGCACAAAGCCGTCGGACTCCGCATCGTGTTATGGGTCCCACGCACACCATTACCATTCCGTACCCTCCAAGAGAGAGAAAGAAAGAATTATCCCTTTGGCTTCCACAACCCCACCACCATCATCCTTCTCCTTTCTCTCCTCTACCTCTGCCTACCCTTAATAATTGTGTACAGATACGTACGTACACATGCATTGATTGTATCTGTATATATAAAAGTTTTGTTGTTGTTCTCATAAACAGATTGAGACCAACCAAGAGAGAGAGAGAGAGGGAACGGAGCATGGCGGCACCGGGGACTCGAACTCGGGTGGGGAAGTACGAGATGGGGAAAACGCTGGGGGAGGGTAGCTTTGCCAAGGTCAAGTTCGCTAAGAACCTCGAGACCGGTGACAGCGTCGCCATCAAGATCATCGACCGTGTTCGCGTCCTCCGTCACAAGATGGTCGAGCAGGTACCCCCGCATACAGGACCACCTGATAGGAGCATCGTTATCGTTTTGAACTATACATCCAAAGTTAATTGCATAAATGTTAAGTATTTGGTTAAGAAAATTGATTTTAGTACTCCAAAAATTGACGAAGGGGCACCAAAATGATGTCTTTTTTATGTATCTTGGAGCCTTTTCATCTTTTATGTATCTTGGAGCATTTTCATCCATTTTTTAAATGCCAAAATCACAATCTTTTAGTTAAAATGTTCATAATCCGGATTAAATATTCCTACGGATATACAAGACCCCAACAAGACTGACATTATTTATTCAGTCATTATTTAAACATGGACAGATTGTATCTGGTGGGGATAGTTCCGTCAAATAAACCTCTCCAGCTCTCTTTGTTATTAACAAATGGCTTTTTTCCTTTTATGTTCTTTTTTTGGTTAGACGGTCAGATTGTCCCGTCCACGTTCCGTGCACCTCAATTGACCTCCTCTATGGTCCGGTCAAAAACAAGGCATTTATGATCGGGTTAGAAAATTCACAAGAAATTACTCTTCCGTCCCAATTTTGATCCCTTGTGATTTTGTGAAAAGACTTGCAATTTTCAGATAAAAAAATAAAGTACTTCCATACATGATTTTTCGAGTTTGTTCGCACCAAATTAAATATCTCGATTAGTCTTTTAATTTGGTGTGAAAAATTCAAAAAATCATGAACAGAAGTCATTTATTTTTTCATCCGAAAATTGCATGTCTTTTGTAGAAGACTATCATTTTGGATCAGAGGGAGTACTTTCTTGCGGCTTGACACAAGAATTGAATACCGGTCAATTGCGTGTTGGAGCAAATCCAGCAACTAACGGGACTAACCGCTGGGACTTGTTTTTTCATTTCTGTTATTGTGGAAAGGCTTTGTTGATAGTGAACTACTTTTAAGCGCTCATATTCTTTTCTACAAACTCGTGTATTTAGTGTTGATGACGTAATTTTTATTTTGTGGTTGTCCGCATACCTATGTATGGAAAGTCTGTCTTTGGTTTAACTATGAATAAGAATCTTACGATATGTTTTGTTTAGTTTTTATTAATTATGACGTTGGCTTTTCATTTTATTTTCAGATTAAAAGAGAAATATCGACGATGAAGTTGATCAAGCATCCCAATGTATTGAAACTCTTCGAGGTACCGATGAATTTGATTTTATTCAAATATTTCTAGCACTTATAAAGCAAGTTTTCTTGATGGATCACATCTTTCACTGCGGAATGTGATCGCGATTATGCTTTTCCTGTACCACAAGGATCATGAAAATAGTAAAGCTGAGATCTTGAGACTAAGTAAAAGTTGAATCCTTTTGTTTTCAGTTTGCATCTCTTTTTAGTTTTAGGTAATCAGGATAGAGAGCTTACTCTGTCTTGGGAAAGAACAAACAGGTAAAAGAAAAGCATTAATATGCATTAATTTTAATCATTGGCTTGCGTTTCTTCAAGTTTAATCATCAGCTTAATCTTTTATTCGTTTTTTTACTGATTTGCATGAATTTTAATCATTGGCCTGCGTTTCTTCGAGATTAATCATCAGCTTAATCTTTTCTTTCATTTTCATTATAAGCTTAATCATCAGCTTGCATTCTATCTCATCGTACTATTCTCTCTTATCCCCTTATGGTTTTAGTTACTCATGCTTGACATGTTACCTTAATTCTTTTGTTTTCCGGCCTTACAAATAGGTTTTGGCAAGCAGGACAAAGATCTACATTGTGCTTGAGTATGTTGATGGGGGCGAGCTTTTTGACAAAATTGTAAGTAAACATTGTTCACGACTTCACGTCGTGCTACTTTTGAGTCTTTCATAATCTGTTCTATGCATTTATGTAAACCATATTTGGTGTTCAGCATTCTAGTTTTTAAGGTAACATTCACTACTTATTCATGCTATTTTGTACTAGGCCAAACAAGGAAGACTAAAAGAAGATGAAGCTAGGAGATACTTCCAACAGCTCATTAACGCTGTGGACTATTGCCACAGTAGAGGCGTGTACCATAGAGACTTGAAGGTTTAGCAAACTTTCTTACATATTTATGGGTGAATGGGTTTATTCTACCTAAATAAGGATTTTTATTAGAACCGCAATTTGCTTTTTGGGCAATCTATTTAACCATGACTAATGATATGTGCATTACTCTGCAACTTTTGCAGCCGGAGAATCTGCTTCTGGATTCATTTGGTGTTCTTAAAGTCTCAGACTTCGGATTGAGTGCATTTTCTCAGCAAGTACGGGTAAGTATCATGTAACGTTGCGACTACCCTGGTCCAAATGAGATAGGTGCAGCTGGGTCTTAATCACTGATTAGTAAATGTTCAAAAGTGGCAACGAGCCGGTGTTGCAGTATGGAAGCTACTTTCAAGCAAATTTGTCTTGGCCTTGAGGAATATTTTAGTTGAAATACTTGCCCATTAGTTTTTCTTTTGGCCTTTGGTGGCTTCTTCATTTCTTGCTATTCTTGTTTTCTGTTTCACAATCATCTTCCTTCATTTGCACGTTGCTGTTCCCGAAACAAAGGAGGCTGTTTGTTTTTGTGTTTGACCTAGTCTTAGTAGTAGCATTCTGTAAAAATGGTGACCATTTCTCTAAGAATTTGATGCATTGTTATGGAAGTATTAGAGTTTTCTCGATGGATAAATAGGCTTATAGGAAGTTCCTATAACATGTCCCCTAGGCTTCATAATGTTTGGTATTCCATAATTTTTGCCACACTCGATGCTCAGATTCATCATTCATCGAATATTGTGTTTGCTACAATAAAATATTCAGGTTTCAAAATGTGTTTATTATTTTCTAGGGTAAATGGTGATTACTAGGTGCTATAGAGTATTCATGCAGAATATTGTGTTTGCTGCATTTATGGTTTACTCGAATTACTCCCTCTGTCCCAATTTATTTGTCCAATCTTGGAATTCCAACTTGTTAGGGATACCAAATGTCTACTTGCAAGAGTCCATGCAGCTTAGGTCTGGTTATATGACCTCAACAATCCAGTCAAAATGGTCTAACGCACTGGATTGGTTAACCTTCCCAAGGATTGGCCGAAAAATATGAGATCACCTTCTCAAGGATTGGCCTAAACATAATACCTCTTTTCTTATTGTGTACTGTGCACTGATTTCTTATTTTTATAATCATGACATATGATTTTGCTTTCGCTGATAAAAAAAATTCTCTGGATTGCTGTTCACTTAAGTACCCTTTCTTTGGTTAAGATTTGTTACTATGAGGTCGTGTCTTAAGATTGGTTTGCGGTGTGTACTTGTTTTTGGCCGCGTGCTTGTTTGGATATCTTACTTTTGTGGACTTGTTACTTTCTCTCTGTTACTGGAAATTCTGTTACTCAAAGATTCACCTATGGGCATTACACCTGATGGAGAAAAAACCTTACTATTATTTCTTTAGGATGATGGACTGCTTCACACGGCCTGTGGAACACCAAATTATGTTGCTCCCGAGGTATCGATTTTATGGTTTTATGGGAATTGATTTCGGAAAAGTGCTGATTTGTTTTTCTTTTCTTTTCCTTATCTATTTCTTGCATTTGCAATAATTTTTCCTTGTAGGTGCTCACCGATAAAGGTTATGATGGTACAGCAGCTGATATATGGTCTTGTGGGGTCATTCTGTTTGTCCTTATGGCTGGATACTTGCCTTTTGATGAGCCGAACCTCATGGCTTTATACAGAAAAGTGGGTATCTAGAACTCTGATTTCTATATGCTATAGCTTTGAAATATATTGAGAACATCGTGTATCGAATCGACTTGTTTTCAGATCCACAAGGCTGATTTCTCATGTCCACCATGGTTTTCATCGGGTGCCAAAAAGCTGATTAAGCGTATTATTGACCCCAATCCACTCACTGTGAGCTCTACACCCCTTGTTTAACTTCATCCTGTTACTTTTTTGTTTCATGTTAGCTTTTCCGCTAACACAAGTATTCCCCGAATATCATGCAGATATCCCTTTGAAAAACTTATAATTCAATTGTCGTAAAACTATGTTTATTCTGTCTCAGAGAATAACAATTGCGGAAATCTTAGAAAATGATTGGTTCAAAAAAGGTTACAAGCCACCACATTTTGAGCAGGGAGAGGATGTAAATCTGGATGATGTAGATGCCGTTTTCAATGACTCAGAGGTGAGATATTAACAGCTTGTTTTGCGGTTGTGCTGAGAAAGTTCATTCAAAATATTGTTGGAGGATTTGTCCCTTTTTTATCTTGAAGTTCTCTTCACAAATGGTACTGAAAAGTGTAACAATAATAATGTCCACTTTCCTTCTTGCGTGAATCCTATCTATCGAGGGGCAAATATCGTGACTCGTATTGAATCTCCCTCTTTGATTTATTGCAGGAACACCTTGTTACAGAAAGGAAAGAAAAGCCTGTATCCATGAACGCTTTCGAGCTTATTTCCAGGTCACAAGGTTTCAACCTTGAAAGTTTGTTCGAAAAGCAGATGGTATGTTACCTTGGTTTCTTTGTGATCATAATAGACTGAAACACCATATATACGTCTAGGATTTTGCTTCATTCCCCACAAAACATTAAAGATTAGAATCTCAGGGGTGCAATGGCGGCATCCTGGGACATGAAAATAAAAAAACCTTTATTTCGTTCAATCCAGAATGTTCTGCTTGGAAAAGTTCGTTTTAGCCACTTCAGCCGGACTCCTAATTGATCGAACTATAAATACTTATGTTTATCGAGTGTGCGTTGTGATGCATCTATATTTTATTTTTCAATTCAAGGTAAGAAACTAGCTTTGCCAACTGAATTTCTCTCCGCTGTCCAAACTACAGGGTCTTGTTAAGCGAGAAACACGCTTTACTTCCAAGAGCCCCGCAAATGAGATTATGTCTAAAATAGAGGAAACTGCCAAACCCTTGGGCTTCAACGTTCACAAGAGAAACTATAAGGTAGTATATTCATCTTGTGCTTTGCATCTTGGTATGCTGTTAATAGTCCCACTAGTTTGTTTACTTGAACTGGCCAAAGAGATTAAAATTAAGTTTGCGTAATTATATATTCCCTAAACAATGTTTCATTCTCAACTGTTCCAGATGAAGTTACAAGGTGATAAGACAGGCAGAAAAGGCCACCTTTCAGTAGCTACAGAGGTATTTACTCAGCTTCGGTACACTTTGTTGATCTATTATCTAGGGTATTGTTATGTCTAAAATTACTGGATGAGCATTCCAGTTTTTCCATCTATACAGAGATTCGTATGTTAGGCATCTTATATTCTTTTATATGAAGCGATTGTTGCAGGTTAAAAGAAATTTTAAAAAATGAGTAAATAGCATTCTTTGCATTTTTATTGTTAACATTTCAGATGAATTAGTTCCATGAATGGTGTGAAACGAAGTCCATGTCGCGCTGAGTACCAAAGTAATACAAATATATAACCGTGAGGGCATCCTCACTTCAATAGCAAGATTTTGGGTTGAATTCTTCTAAATAGTAACAAACGAGTACAGAGGTTAATGATTACGTTTTAACTTCAGGTATTTGAAGTTGCTCCCTCGCTACACATGGTGGAGCTCCGCAAAACAGGAGGCGATACTCTGGAGTTTCACAAGGCATGTCAAACTTTATCCCTCGAGTATCTGATACATACTTATTTGAAGGAACTCTTCATAATATTTCAAGGGCCAATTTTGTGTTGACTGTTTTGGTTCCCCCATTTCCCCACCTAATGGCAGTTCTACAAGAGCTTCTCCTCTGGATTACAAGACATTGTGTGGACCCCGGAATCAATTCCTGAAGAGACAAGGTGATATCTCTCTCTCTCTCTGAATCCATTTTTGTGCACATTGGTTCAGTTTATGAGAATGAGTTCTGCATCTTTTAACGCTTTGGTGTTGCTCAGGTCTTAAGGAAGACAGCTTTTCTGGTTCATCTCTTTTAAGTAATTTTTCCGGAACTTCTTAAGCTTAATGGACACCCCATGCTGTACATAATGAAGATTATCGCAGCATGTGCGGCTGGCATACTGTGTTTGAGGTTTGTGGAAGTGAGAGATCTTCAGTTATCTACCTCCAAAATCGAAACTACAAGGAAGAAGCAAGGATGGTTCATGTATTAATCCTCCAATTTCTAGGAGAGGCATCTCAGTTTTGCCCCTCTGCGTGATAGCATGAAGGAGATCATCCTTAATATATTACTACAGTGTAATGTTAAGTCGTAATGCCCTTCTTGCTGTATGCCCCTCTTGAAGAATTGGGTACTATATGTAGAATGGAGCTACTCCTGGAAGTTTCAGTTCATGTCTGGTTTCTGTTATTCATATCAGTTTTGCAGAATCATGCGGTTGACGGAATTCAAAAGTGATTTCTGGGAATTTGTTTTCCCGGAAAAGAACTCACTTTTGGAAATCCTTTAAAATTATGATATAGATTTCTTGAAAACTATAGTGCTGAAAGGAGAATTATAGGTGAAAATTTAAAGTGTTTTTTTATTGCAGAATCAATTTCTAAAACGTGTCCTTTAGAACTGATTTTGAAACAGAAGTAACAAAAACATGAGGAGTTTGGCTATTTTTCCCAAAAAAGAAAAAGAGAGAAGTTTGGTTATTCCCAATAAGACAGCTCGGTAATGGATCGCTTCTTTCAAAGCGCGCCCTATTTATTTCGCTCGCAACAATTCAATTATAGTTCTCCGGATAAAAAAAAAAACATTAGACATTTCATCTTTTGAAACCAACACTTTTGATGAAGCACGAAAGGGAAGATAGATATGTCCCAACTATAACGCTTGTTAATTTTCAAATAACTGCTTTCATTCTGTTCTGTATATTCCATCACTGGCTTAATCCATAAGAATTAATTTGGTAATTACGTTTATGAAGAAATTGAACCAAGCAGGCCTCATGCTCCTTAGAGCAAGTACATTAGATGGTGTAAAGCAGCTTTTTAGCTATTTTAGGTATTGAAAATGAGAAAAATTCACATGCAGCAGATTAGGTAAAGAGCTCTGTTGAATACATTTGCTACGGTTCATAGCTTCTTTTGCCGAAGGACTATTCATGAGGTACTTAATATTTTACAATTCTCTCTCTCTCTCTCTCTCCCCCCCCCCCTCTCTCTCTCTCTCTCTCTCTCTACCTTGCTCTTAAAAGTTCTTGGGAGTAACTCCCTATAAATGAAAAAGAAAGTGCTACAGGCACATCACTAAATGCCACACCCAGCCACATCAGCTGATGTGGCACCCCATTTAAAAAAAAAAAAGAAATAAAAAAAAAAACAAAACCGGGTTTCATCTCCGTCTTCTTCCAGAGCAAGAGAGAGAACAGACGGCTACCCAGACCCACCGGCCAACACCACCACCACCACCGGCGACCTCCGCCTCCATCGCCACCACTGACGACCTCCGCCGCCATCAGCGCCTCCCCTTCCCTCCCTCCACCGACGGGCGACGGTGACCAGTAGCAATAGCAATTTCCGTCTCGGCGACCATCGACGCAACCACGCACCTCCAACGTCCCTATACACCCGTACTCTCTCTCTCTCCCTCTCTCTCTCTCTCTCTATGTATATATATATCAGCCACAACCCTAAAACTTTTTTTCGATTTCACTCTGGTTAGGGCTGAATTGAAACAGAACTGAAATTGAGGCTTTTACTCTGAAATTTTGGGATTTTACTCTGATTCGGGTTATGTTTCCTTGCGTGCTTAGGCGCTTATATTTACAGTAAGTTGTGGGATTATTGTTCGTAACTTCAAGCAATTTTGATTTACAGAGAGACCCACTGAGGATTTTGTAAGAAACTTTGTATGAGCAAGTGCCTGGTAGCAAAATGGTAGTTTTCTGGTAAGGGCTTCAAACCCTTTGGTAATTTTGTGTTTAATGCAAGATGTGAACCACCTGACTTCACTATGGAACATTGGTTGTTTGAACCACCCTGACCCACCGAGTGGAAATTGTATTGCACTAGCGTTTGAGGCACACGCGATGCGTGTGCGAGTGATAGGAAGAAACCATGCTAGGAAGACATTGAATAACAAAAAGTGGATTGAATTTGGGAGTTTAACTGGTTTTCTAGACTCAATTTCAACAACAAAAGAGGAAGCAAATTGTGCTATTGCATGTTCTCCTCCATGAACATGGCAATAAAGTAAAAAACGAATTTACTTTGAATTAATAACGTTGAAAGAGAACAAAAGTTACCTTAGAGCATGTGTTTCTTTGGATAGACAGAGTGGATGGATGAAGACAGCCATGGTCTCTCTATGGTTGAGGCAGATTACTGTTTGTAACTGCAAGAAATATTTATGTTGGCTACTATGTTTTACATTTTTGTCCATACGGCTATTGGTGTTGTGGTTAACTAAATTGTGTAACTTCTTTTTTTGGGAGTACAACTTGGGGAGAGCAAAATGTGAGCCAACCTAAAAAAATTGTCCACACCAAAGGGTGCTCTCCCTTAATATATTAGAATAGATGTTTGTGCCCCTCTCTGTGTGTGAGTGGACACAAGCAGTTCAAATAGTTTGGATATCATCTTTTGTCTACTTGTAGGTACTGTGTTTTCACCCCTAAGATGACTGCAATGGATCCTTGGGCTTAGTTAGCTATGGATACTATTTTTTGTCATGATTAGGGTGTAAGAGTTACGCGATTGCTTTTGTTTCATAGGGCATGTGCTGTTTTTGTCGCGACATCCCAGATCATTGTTTTTCCTTTTATCAGGGATTGTTTGGGTGGAATATCAATGACACTTTCCTGCTTCCAATTAAATCCTAGAACTCCTTTCCTCTCACCTAGAAAGAAATAGATTCTAATGTTTCTCCTTCTCTTGAATTGAAGTTAGACTTGGTCTATTGCACTTTTCATCACGGAAAGGTAGTAACACAACAAGACAATAATGCCAAATGGGCATGTTATGTAAAATCCTGTATAACCTGCTGTATTCCTAGAAGTCCCTTTTTGAAGATACTTTTTCTTGTTGTAGACTTGTAGTGATACATACATTTTCTGAAATAAAGCATTTTAATCTCATTGTCCTCATCACTTGCCCAGCATAACCAATCCATTTGTATTACTTCTATCTATGACTTCAGTGCTAGTTTCAAACTCATGACATGTTGTTTTGCAGAATGAGAATAGAACTCTTTGGAAACTTGGGACATTGCCTCCTGGGCTGATAACTTTCTATAACCTGACTTATCCATTAGAGTGGAGCTGGCATGTGTTGGGTCTTGGCTACGATCCTGCCTTAATCCAACAGCAATAGAGAATGCAGCCGTGGTGCATTACGACGGAAACTACAAGCCGTGGTTGGATCTAACTATCGCTAAATACAAGTCATACTGCGAAAGAGGGTGAAGAAGGTGAGCATGGAATGCCATAACAAGGAAAGAGAAGAAGGTTTCTGCAACTACAAAGCAGTCAAGATGCTGAATGATTTGGTGGCAAAGAAGAGCGGAATGATTTGATAGCAAATGAAATGGAGATGTAAATCCTAGGCAAATTTGTCTTACAATTGAAAAGTTGAATACTAGAATGTAGCTTCTTCTTTATTTTTTTTTTTGCAAATGAGGTTTATACCATTAGAGGAGAATGTACTCTTATTTGGATATGAATGATATTTAGCATGAGAATGTACTCTTATGGTGTTTGTCATGAATGGATAAGTTGGCAATGGATTTTAGCTAGTAATGTGGCTTGTAAATGGTAATTTAGAATGAGAAATATCCGGCATGGACTAGTGCGTAACATAATGTTCTTGTTATTTTTGATGCACTGACTGAGACGCGAGACGTCGGGCTAGAACAAAAAACAGGGGAGACTCTGCCGAAATTTTTAAGAAACCCTCATTCATGTTCATCTTCTATGAAGATAACTGTGATAAATTTTCATACATGAATTTTCTTATCGTATTTTGTATGAATTCAATTGTGGAACCATAAGTCAATGCCACTCAAGTTGCAAGCTTTCATTCAAACCTTTAACATAGACAACCAGATTTTATAACATGATAAAAATACAACACAATACAGCTATGACCACTCAAGTTGCAAGCTTTCATTCAAACCTTTAACATAGACAACCAGATTTTATAACATGATAAAAATACAACACAATACAGCTATGAC